>OY723392.1:47800359-48035359 GCA_963210295.1 Ophion ellenae
GTTACGATCTCCTTGAAAACCCCGTAGTTGATACAGTTGGCTCATACATACATACGCACGGAAAGGACGTTTCGAACCCGTTGAACCTTACGTGATATTCACTGTGAGGACACCCAGTTATTTTAAGAAGAATCTCTTAATATTTTTTACACGGATAACTGATTTTGAACGAAGATATATCAATTTCTTGGAACCACTTTTATATCACGAATATTATTTTCTAGCGCTATTCCTATTCTTAGCTTAATATTATTCCTAGCCTGTTACTATTCTTAGCATATTATTCGTAGCCTATTACGACCATTGGCCTATTAATATTATTTTCAGCGTACGATGATTACTATTCTACTATTATTGTATGTATTATAAGTCTGGAAAAAAACGAAGAGAAACATCCGAAAAAAATGCAGGGCGTGTCTGAGCCGGGATTCGAACCCGGGACCTTTCGATTAGCAGTCGACTGCTCTAACCACTGAGCTACGGCAGGCCACCTACCATCTTCTTTTAAATAGTCTATATATCCACCACGTTACATATAATAAAATATGTATATACACTAGGGTGATTCGTTTCAGGGTAACTTTTTTTTCTGACCAATCGTGCCCGAAAATCTTTAGTCGGTGCCCAAAAACGAAATTTCGTGAAAGGGGCGTGTTGTCAAAAAATATTTAGAGGTCGCGAATCAAAATTGAAGGTTTCCCATCTGATTAACATTGAAAAAAATGTTTTTCTCATTATTAGTGTTACCATTCCGCGAATTTTGATATCGCGATATTGTCCAAGTAGGTTCTCATAGGAAATATGATACTTTACAATAAAGTTCATTGAGCCAAGTCCGTAAATTCAACGGTTTCAGCGGTATCATTATTTCAAGTGAATATTGTATGAAAATATCTATTCAAACGGCTGTAACGCCTAAACTATTAGATATATCGAAAAAAATTCAAATGAGAACTATGTAGAGAAAGTAATTTGCTACAAAAAAGTCTTATAAGCCAAGCCCCTAAATTCAACTCTTTCTCAGCTATAGGTGGATGAAGTAAAATAAATAGATTTTTTTGTTTAAAAAAAATATCTATTTATTTTACTTCATCCACCTATAGCTGAGAAAGAGTTGAATTTTCGGGCTCGGCTTATAAGACTTTTTTGTCGAAAATTACTTTCTCTACAAAGTTCCCTTCTGAATTTTTTTCGATATATCTAATAGCTTAGGCGTTACAGCCGTTTGAATAGATATTTTGCACAATATTCACTTGAAATAATGATGCCGCTGAAACGGTTGAATTTACGGCCATGGCTCAATGAACTTTATTGTGGAGTATCATATTTCCTATGAGAACCCACTTGGAAAATATCGCGATATCAAAATTCGCGGAATGGTAACACTAATAATGAGAAAAACATTTTTTTCAATGTTAATCAAATGGGAAACCTTCAATTTTGAGTCGCGACCTCTAACTATTTTTTGACAACATCCCCCTTTCACGAAAGTTCGTTTTTGGGTACCAACTAAAGGTTTTCGGGCACGATGGGTCAAAAAAAAAGTTGCCCTGAAACGAATCACTCTAATATACACACACATATTAGTTTTATCCAACAGCGCACTGCATGGGACACTTGTCCCATATTCCAAACTTTCCATCGACATCCTAATCCTAGTTTTTTTAATAATTTTTTTTGTTATCAAGCGGATGAGAAAAGGATCGCGAGTTTGTCGACAAATGGTTCGATAAATCGCATCTCGAGGAATCCTTTCAGAATTGTCCGACGACTTACGAGTCTTCGAGACGTCAGTTTGTAAAAAGTCTGTTCGGCAGCAGGGGAGGGGGGGGCGACGAATGACGTCTAAAAACATATGCACATAGGATATAGATGAACGTCGGTGGGGAGGATTTTAATAGCGTGCAGCACATAGGGCCGTCAGAGAGAGGGAGATGAGAGAGAGAGAGAAAGAGAGAGAGAGAGAGAGAGAGAGAGAGAGAGAGAGAGAGAGAGAGAGAGAGAGAGAGAGGAGCTCTCAAGGATTCGCCCCGCGGAGAGACGAGTCTACCATCGTCGTGTCATCGATTTCCGCAAGATTACTTCGCAATAATGCAAAACGCTCGGGAGAGCGAGATGGAGGAAAGGCCAGGAGAGAAAACATGTGTGTGTGTGTGTGGGTGTGTGTGTTGAGGAGAAAAAGAGAGAGAATATGGCGAAGGCTCAAAGTGTAGACCTGACTGTCCCATTTTCCACACCTTTGGCCGACACTCGAAATATCTCTTTCTCTTTCTTTTCCTGAGTGAAACTCGCTAAGCGTCGGCGACGAGCAACGTCCGGTCGATCCGGTACCAAAATATTTTCGCAGCCTTGACGCTTCGCGTCTCTCGTCGCACCCTCCACTCCTCTTCCCTTCCCGACCATCGGCCTTTTTCTCTCTATCTATCTGTCTTTCCGTTTATCCGCCTGTGTCTCACTCTCTTTCTCTCTCTCTCTCTCTCTCTCTCTCTCTCTCTCTCTCTCTCGCTCTCTCTCTCTCTCTCTCTCTCTCTCTCTCTCTCTCTCTCTCTCTCTCTCTCTCTCTCTCTCTCTCTCTCTCTCTCTCTCTCTCTCTCTCTCTCTCTCTCTCTCTCTCTCTCTCTCTCTCTCTCTCTCTCTCTCTCTCTCTCTCTCTCTCTCTTTCTTGTTTTTAAATTTCATCTTACCTTGTTGGAGCGAAGAGTGACTTTTCCGCCGCACCGAGCGCAGCATCGTATGCTGCAGTAGTTGCAGATGTGGCCGACACCATCCGCAAACTTGGTCTTTGAGCATATCTGACACGTCGCGTCGAGCTCTATTCCCGATTTTTTGTGTTGCTCGGTTCGCGCGCGTATCGTTTCCTCGAGCACTTGAACCTCGTCCTGCTTTCGTCTGAAAATCATATTCGCGAGGTCAACGCATTAACAAACGCGATTCGAATTCTACGACACTCGAAGCAGCGCCAGCTCTAAAGAATAGTTTTTGTCGTGATTTCATCAATTCACCAATTATCTTATATAAACAAACCCAAATAAATGTTATATATGACTATTATTATTGATTAGTTTCATCAATTATTATTATTATGAGTCTATGATTCTATTTTTAGTAATCTTGTTATTATAGAATTTTTATTATTTTTTAAAATTTATATCATTTTCTGTTTTATAAGCTTCCTTTACTTTTACAATGATTCTAGACCTCGACTATTTTGCCAATAAGCAAATTGTATTGTTTATCATTTGGATGATTTATCAATTGTATTATTAATGATTTTTCAATTTATTATTATTCCTTCATGTTATATTCCTATAGTTTTTGATTTTACAAATTTTCTATATGTTCCATACAATTCAACAATTTTAACCATCTACTACGAACATTTTTCATTTCCATGAATTAATTCTTTAACAATATTGCAAAATTAACTTCGATCTTCAATTGCCTCATTATTCTTGTTCTTCAATATTGCAAGCCTATTTTTCAGGGTACAGGGCACGAATAAAATCGATTTAATCATTTTTAACGAGCGCAAGGCAAATTGAGAACGCAGAGAGATAGCAGCACGGGAACGGCAGGGGCCGGGAAGGAAAAAAGGGCGAGCGAGCTTTCACTAGTGTATGTATGAAAATTCAATGAGCGCGTGATGGAGGAAACGCGTGCGAGTAATTTATCGAATTTTCTGGAAGAAGAGTGGCCCGAGGGAGTGAGAAAAGTATGGACGGAGGGGCAGGAGCAAGAGGGGGCGAGGCTTGAAAAGGATCCGTTCTCTTCGACCCTGTCGTGTATAACGAAGTCAACGGGTCTTTTGCGAATCAAACCGGGAATCCCAAGAGAAAGAGGGAGAGAAAACGATCCCGACCAGCCCTAAATTACCCTACGCTTGTGTCTGACACCAGACGGTCAAAGTAACATTTGCGTCTTCGATACGCCAAACAATTTTCCAATCCACAGATATTATTTGAAAAAATTTGCGTTTTCCAAAAATAAAACCGCTAACAGCTATTTTATTATTATTATTTGTATTTCCGTTGTTGATGGTGTTATTATTGCTTTATTATTTTATTGTTATTTTTATTGTGTTTATTAACATTATTATCATCATTGTTATTGATGTTACTGCTATTTTTATTGTTGTGATTAATGTTACATATTATTTATGCACGTTTAAATTGTCTTGTACAGTTAGAACGGCAAGAATCATTTCGTTCTTATCATTATAATTTTATTGGTTAGTGTTTTTTATTATCAGATTTTATTCCTTCGAGCAACACACTTTCTCAGTTTGCAATGGGAAACATTCACCATTATATTATGATTATTATGATTATTACTGTTGTTATTATTATTGTATCGTTTTAAAGTTTTTATTGATATATCGTTATTATTGTTGTCATATATGCACACACATATATAATAATAATATCTCTAATAAACTTAATATTCAACTACCAGGTCCAAATTGGGATCAGAATATCAGGGCTAAGCGACGGCTTGTTACTCATCCTGATTAAACACTGATTTGCTCGCATATCACAAGCTAAACCAGCCCCTTATTAATTCGGATATCGCACTAGCTTGAGGTGTCCGATCGGGCGTTAGGTGATGTGAAATAACATATTTAAAATTTGGTTGTCGTGCCCTAGCAAAAATGCAACTACAGCTATCTGTTTGACACCACCTTGAAAACAACGAGGAGTAGGTATTTACAAGGAACATCACTTAAGTGCCCGCCTTTGATTTTATTGAAATTCATATGCTCGATAAAGCATTAAAAACGATTAGACACGGATGTTTTTATCGGCGGAAAAACGGTTTTAAGAGGAGACAACACCCCTCAAAGAAATGCGTGTCGAGGGGTGATTTTGCGGTTTCACCCACGAGCAGTCCACCGATTTGAATGAAACAAAAGCCAAAATTCCTCTAATGTAAAGCGATGAAAAATTGGATATAGAAGGATTTTAAAAATTAATCAAATCGAAGGGGTTAGCCCCTTCGGGGGGTTAACCAAGGGATTAATCGAAGGGGTTAACCACCCCTTACGCCTTTCTGTAAGGGGTGGTCAACCCCTGTAAAACCGTTATTCCGCCGATAAAAAAGAATCCGTTTCTAATAGTTCTCAATGCTTCATCACATATATGAGTTTCTGCAAAATCAAAGACGGACACTTGAGTGATGTTTCTTGTTAGTTTTTGACTCGCAGATTAAAAACAGTTGGGGTATGCAGGGCAAAGGCACATTTCGTCTTAAGCATCGCTGCGCATTTCCGTACCTCATTATCTCGTTTTCACGTTGTTCCTCCTGTTTCTGTCGCATCATAACACTCTCGATGATACGTCTCTCCTCGGGAGTGAGATGCGACAAGTCCGGTAGGTCCGCCATCACGGTAAAACGATTATACGCGCGAGCTTCCTGAGCTTTTCGACGCGGGGACGCCTCGAGCTCGTGAGCTCGTGGATGATCGTCGGAGCTTTAAAATCCGTTATAATCTCACGAAAACGTGACGAGGTACGAGCTATCGCGTGGAACCGATTGAAAACGGTTGAACAACTATGATAGCGCCCTAAGGCTCGCTTGTCCTTCGAGTCGCGCGACGCTGATTGCCACAAAACGTTTGGCAGCGACGATAACAATAGTGATGATAATGATAAAAACAATAATAATGATGATACTGATGAAATAAACAATGATAAGGTTAATTGATACAATAATAATGAAGATATGAGTAAGAAGGATGGGAAGCGTTCGTTAGACGAACTAGGACGATGGTATTTGGTGGTGAGAACGGGTGCAAGAACGTCTACTGGAACGTCTACGACTACGGGACGTCCTGGTCCTGAGCGAGTCATCCGCCACCAAGTGACCACGCTTCCTCGGACGACCAATCGTAAACGCGCGTCGAACGTTCGAACAATCGAGTCTCGCCGGTATTCCCTATCGAGTCACCGAGCTCCAAGCTCCCCTTCCCTAAGACCGTCGTACACCAATTGTCGTTGACGCGATTATCACGGTGTTTCCAAAGGACTGCAGCGAAGAATGGGCAATAATCCGAGTGCGGGAAGAGTTTGAACGATTTCACTTGGATTGGATCGGTTTTCGCGGCGAAGCTAGACTTCTTTCTCTCGACGGGAGGGTCAAAGTTCAACGCCTCCACCAATGTCCTTTTCTTGCTCTTCGGCTCCTCCTTGTCCGCCTTCACTTTCCTCTTCTTCAATGCCTTCTCCCTTTCCTCTTCTTTCTCTTTGTCTTGGTCTTCTTCCTTTGGCAGTTTGTCTTGATCCTTCCTAAATCTGCAGCACTTGCCTCTCCAACTGTCCCTCAATAATGCGGATATGTCGGTGTTGTTGTTGGTTTTGTTATCGATGACGCTGAAGTCGAGGATTCGTGAGCGATTGAGTTTAAGGTCGTTGCTCACGAGCTTTCGTTTCTCCGGATCACCACCAACCTCAGCGTTGTTTTTTCTCGGCTTACGTGTGTCGCTCGTTTCATCCGTACGGAGAATCATGATCACGGGTCGTGGGGAGGGGGCTCTCGCATTCTTCACCGCTTCGGGATATCTCGTTCGATTCCTTCGTACAATGTGTCGAGCTCCTTTCCTTCTTTCTCCTGCGGAACTTTCTCCTTACTCCCGTCTCCTCGATTTTACTACACCCTGATCCGACAAGGACCGTCTACGAACCGTTTAGACTCAGAGAAATCTTGCACGTTCCCTCTCTTGCGAAGGGTTCGTTCTCGAGCAAAACCCCAGGAGTTCGGGACCGAAAGTGAAGACTTGCTCTTCGTCTATATGTGTGCATATAGACACACGTATGCCGTCGATGTGTGTGCAATACGTTCACCTTCACAGAATCGCCCACCATAAACTTCGTACTCTGCTTTATTCTTGCTTTATGCTTTATTCGTTCGACGTCTTTGTCCTTCTAGCGCCTCGTAGCGGCTCCACTTAATTTTTGCCGCGACTCCCCGCCCCCTGTTGTATGACCCATGGGATTGCCTTGCTCCTGGACATTCCCTCGCTCGCTCCTCGGGCAATTTACTGAGTGGAGTAACGGACGTTGAGGGCTGGGCGGGAAACTCGCCCTTTGCTGTTGAGTCAATTCTGTGAGAGACGACGTGACCACAGGTGGCCGAAATAACCCCACAGACGAGGAGCACGCTTTTTTAAATACTACCGAATTGCCAAGCAATTTTAGAAGCTTGCCCGAGAAACTTGGTGTCTTGCTCAAAAAAACGTGCAGATTTGGACAAGCAAACTTGCCAGCCTGATCGAGCAAACTTGGAGACTTGGCCAAACAATCTTGGACGCTTTGCTCTCAACAAAGAGCGTGCTGGATCGATGAGTTCGTGCTAAACGGGTCACTGCTTTGGAACCGACGGCTTTGGACCTACTTCTCGCCTCCACGAGTCTGCCCTGATCCTGAATGGAACTTTTTCTTGTAAGATGCTTCACGTGAGATTCCAATTCGCAAGCATGCAAAAACTCATTGGCTAATTTCAAAAAACGTTTTACGAAAGTCCACGATGAAGCTTTACGATAGCTCGATGGGAAGTCGTCCTTTTCGTCTCTAGCCCAACTAGAGTTTGATATGTGGCTGCAGAAGCTGCAAGGTAGTCCTCATTCGATTTGCGCACGGTATCCTTTAACAATAATCCTAAAATGCCTCAAACTTGAATGCACAATTAGCAGAGGCTGCACGAGAGTCGTTGATAAAGCTTCAGGATTGCTCGATGGAAAGTCGTCCTTTTCGTCCGTAAACCAACTGGAGTTTGCTATCCGGTCGATGAAGGACCGAACCAGTCTTCATTTCATTTGCGCACCGTATCGTTCAGGCGGTATTCCTAAATTGCCTCAAACTTCACGTGGCTAACTGTGATATGTCCGTTGTCTCTTTCCCTCTCGCTCTTGTCCTTGGTCCGGTTTTCCCGTCGGTATACTTTGGATGCCTGTATGCGTCACTTAACCTTTTCTCCTTGTGGTTCACTCGGAGCACTGCACACTCGCATGAACAGTTCGCCTATCCTTGATGATGTATGTAGGCGCGGGTCCACGCGACTTACCAGAAAACTGCAGGACAACCCGCGACAGCCGTCCTACCCCCTTGCCACCCCGCCCGCCTTAGTTGTTCCGTCGAGGTAGGGGCGACTCGCCGACACACGCAAGCCCCGCATGCATTTACGGACACGCACACACACACACGTGCGCGGGTGTTTTACTTGTAACCAATTACGTTGTAACAACACGAAGAACACGTAGCCGGGGCTCGCACTAACTCTCTCGTGTCGTGCGTGCAACGCGCGGCAATGGCCGCACTCGCGTGTTATCACCACGGCCCCTGGTGAGAGAACGCGGCGAACGAGCAAGAGGCGCTAGTAGACGACCCGCACACCGCCCGGACGAGTTCAACGACGGCCCCGCGCTGCCAGATAGATAAATTACCCGATCACCAGTGAATTTCACTCTCGCCAGGTTCTCTATATACAAGTCTGCGATGCCACATGAGACAAAATGGAGAAAAAAAACCGACGAAGAACTAGAACAAGAGCACTGACGTTTGCTTTCCACTGCACTTATCCACGAGTCTTCTCTCGTATATCGGGGCGAGATTTCCTCGTCACACTGATAAGATTTCGCTGCAACGTCGTTCACACAGTCACGAGATGGTTGCTTGTATGTGTGTATACGTTCTTTTGCCTTTTTCTAGCCTTTGCACAGGTGTTTTCGTGTGGAGAGCCAAGAGTTCGTTTTTTGTTCAACGCCTATCTCGTGTACACAGCAAATGGAAGGTTGTCTTTTCACTGCACACCCATGAGAGCCTCGCGATTATATGTGCCGTTCGACGTTTCGACGGTTATTACTGCTTCCCGAACTCTCCCTCTCTCTTTCTCTCTCTCTCTCTCTCTCTCTCTCTCTCTCTCTCTCTCTCGCTCTCTCTTGCCCCCGTGCACCCTCGAGAATCGTCTACAGTATTCTGCTCTTTCTTCTCGCCCTTCTGCCTCTTCCACTTTCCTCTCTTCTTCTCGTCGTCTATCTCCCTTTATTGCAAGCCACACTGAGCCCCGCGGCACTCGTACCGTTTCACCATATCTGGCATTACTGCCCCTCTGCTTCGTTTCCTTTCACTCTCTGGGGCACGATAACGCACCCTCTCGCGCCTTCTCTCGCCCACTTTCCGCCGTCCACACGCACGCGCGGTCGCTCTCTCTCTCTCTCGCTCCACTGTCTCTCTTTCTCTGCCTCGCGCGACCCAGCGCTAGTTTCCCATCTTGCCGCCACGTCTCCACCAGCGCTACGCGTCGTCGCCGCAGCAGCGCTACGAACCACACAAACGATACACCCCTCTCACGACTAATTATTCGCGGTGATACCCGCAACTATGCGATCCTCCGATTCGCGTCGTTACAAACTCGTTCTCGTTCTCTCGTTTTCTCACCACTCTCAAATCCACTATCTTCTTGACTATATCGATAAAAAAATGTCGCGCGTAAACACGAGCAAAAACGGGTTACCGCAGCCTAGCGCGCGAGGGAGACACACGTGTGTGTATGTGTGTGTGTCCAAAGTGTACCAAAGAGAAGCCCTCGCGAGGTTGGCCCACCTGCGCCCTCTCGCGAGTGCCCGCTTACGCGACCGGGTTCGCGAAACGCTGGAGAGATGCGCTGCTGCTGCCTCCTGCTGCTTCATTCCCTGCTCGCTACTCTCGACGCGATCTCTCCTTTTCCACTCATGCGCCCCACCTGTCCCTATCCGCGTCACTATTTCGTTCGCGTGGATGCAGACATTTCTCTACATGTAGTACGATACGTGGGTGGCCCCCTCTGTGCGCGGTTTGCACAGGTTGTCTCATGGTGGTATTACTGGATGGATGAGCGAGTCGGTGTCGTGTTCGAGATTTGCAGGGGCGTGGGGCAACTCGCGGCAAAACGGTGCTCTAGGGGTGGGGGCTGGGAATATCCACTGGGGACTATTCGAAGAAATGCAACTTTGAGAAAACGTGTACGCTAGAAACGTAGCTATACGTACACCCACATATATATTTTTTTCATGGACAGATGCCATAGCCACATATGACTTTCCAAGACCGCCTTCTCGCGCCTAGCAAAATACTCCAGACAAAAAGGCTAGAATAATATCTCTATCAAATGGCTATACTCCTCTATGGACAGCAAAATGGCCGCTCTGGGAAAATGTCGATCGCCGATCTTTCGTCAAGCTCGGAATCTTTGAAGAAAAAACAGAGAGCGTGTCTCGAGGAACCGCAGCTTCGTGCGGACTCTCGATAAACAAGGGAATGCGGCGTTAATCGGAACCAATGGGGTTGGCGGAACGCATTTACGTCACGGGAAACCCCGTATTGATCGCGCGCGAACGACGACGCCAATGGGGGTCGTGCGACGACGTCGCGGCGCTGCTGCCCAGCGCGGCGTTTCTAGCGTACTACGCGCGCGTACCCCATGCCTGCGATCCCCACTTCGCGTGGCGGCGGCGGCTGCTGCTAGTTAGAAAGAGCGGAGCTTTCGTGAGATATCACGCGCGCCACCTTTAAACTTTGCTCGAGACTGGCGCACGCGCTATGCGCGGTTACGTATTTCGCTCGCGTTTTTAGTTTGTTTGCGTTTTATTGCTTGTTTTGCTTGAGTTTGTTCATTTCTTTGGGTTTTCGTTTGTTTGTATAGACTTGTTTGTTACGTTTGTTTCGTTCGCTTTGGGCTTCTTTGTTTTGTTTGGGTTTCTGTGGGCTAGTTTGTTCTCTTTGAGTTTGCGAACGTGGGTTTTTTTTTAGTTTTAATTTTAGTTTTAAGGCTTTCACGGCTCTTTATGTAATGAGAAGAGTACGTGGCTTCCGGATGGAGGCCGTGTTGAGGATCAGCGTTGTGCCGACGTTTCGCAAACGTTACAGTCTGCATCATCAGGGCTGAGAGCTTCGATACTGAAGCTCTCGTGTCTCAGGTATTCCTTATGTAGTTGCAGTCATCTTTCCAGATCGCTGCACCAGCCAATCAGATGTTTTAATTGATCAGCTGGTCAATTAAAAAACCGGGAGGATGGTGTGCCAAATAGGATTGACGTGATATCCTCCATCTCTGTTTAGATTGTCTAGAAAAATTGTTTAGAAAAATAGCTGTTTGATCGGGCCAGACTTTGGGCTTTGTCGAACTGGATGGCATGAGAAGTCTCCATCCAATGTTCGGCCAGCGCTGATTGTGTAATATGGCCATATTTGATACCCCGTTGGTGTTCTTTGATCCGTGTACGGATCTTCCTCCCGGTTTCTCCTATGTACACTTTACCGCATGAGCAGGGTATCTTGTATACTCCTGGTGCACTTAATGGTGGTCTTTGGTCTTTTGCACTCGGAATCACTTGTGCTAGTTTCTTCTGAGGTTTGAAGATGACTCGCACGTTGTGTTTTCCAAGGACCCTGCCTATGCGATCGGTTATGCCCTGAATGTATGGAAGGGAAGTTGTTGCGGTTATTTGTCCTTCATTCTCCCCATTAGGTGCTGTAACCTTTTTCGGAACAACTATTTTTCTTTTTAGATTTTTCATCGTTCTTTCGATGTTGCCTGGCTTGTAGCCATTGTCTCCTAAAGCTTTTCGTAGGTGTTCTAGTTCCACCTCCAGGGAGTCTGGTTCGGAGATCGCTAGAGCTCTGTGGACCAGAGAGCTTATGACCGACTGTTTTGGGGAAGGGTGGTGATGGGACGTAGCGTGGAGGTATCTATCCGTATGCGTTGGCTTCCGGTAAACTTTATGGCCAAAAGTGCCATCGCTTTTCCGTTGAACCAGTACATCCAGAAAAGGGATTTGATTTTCCTGTTCTATCTCCATGGTGAATTGAATTTTGGGGTGCTGGGAGTTGAGGAAGGTTGAGAAATGATTGAGGTTTTCTTTGCCGTGACTCCAAATGACGAAGGTGTCATCGACATATCGGAACCAGGTGGAGGGCTTGAGGGAAGCTTCTTGCAGAATTCTGTTCTCGAAGTTCTCCATAAAGATGTTGGCGATGATAGGGGAAATAGGGGAACCCATGGATGCGCCTGAAGTTTGTTAATAAAACTGGGATTGAAATTGGGAGTATGTAGAGTTTAGGCTGTTTAGAGTGTAGAGGAAGTATGTAGAGTTTAGGAGTTTAGAGTGGGTTTTTTTTCTTTGTTTGAGGTTTTTCATTGATTGTTTGTTACGTTTGTTTCGTTCGGTTTGGACTTCTTTGTTTGTGTTTGTTTGTTAGGGGATTTTCGTTGGTTGTTTATTCGTTCGGAATTGTTTGTCGCTTTGGGTTTTTGTTTGTTTGGGTGCATTTGTGTTTGTTTCGGCTTGTTGGTTTGTTTGGTCGGGTTTAGGTTTGATTGCAAGGATTTTTTGTTGTTTGTTTGGGCTTTTTGTTGTTTGTTCCGTGGTTCGTGTTTGTCTGTTTAGGTTTTTTTGAATATCATACCCGCGTATCACGGACTCTTCCGAGCATATGTTCTACTCTATCTCGACGCATATGTTTGTCAATTTTCTCTTGCAATCGGGAAAAGATGAGGACATTTACGAAAAAACGAAGCTCTTTTCTAGTCTCCTCTTCATCAATCGCTCTTGGACTCGTAATTTGATACGTATGCTGACTCGCTGCTTCGCCGGCCGGTTTCTTCGTCCTTCCTGAAGTATCCGGCACTCCGGCTCCTCCGGTGGTAGCCTGCAGAATGCCGTTGGATACCGGGTCGATGCAAGAGCCCCGGTCGGCAAAAGCACCAACCGGCTGCACCACCCGGTTGGCAAAAGGACCAACTGGCCGCACGACCCGGTCGGCAAAAACACCACCTAGCCGCACCACCCGGTCGATGGGGTGGCGTAAATGTGCCGGAACCCACAGATGGCTCCAGGTGGTGTGCTGAGCGGATCTGGGTTTCGGTGAGCATGGAGCTATGAGTGACTGCGATGCGTGGCGCGAACTTATCATGAAGATACCCGCAGCCGGCGTGGCCCGGGCTGGCGACGGTCACCGCCGCGTTTATGGCGCCTCAGAGGACTTTGGGCGTAGGACAATTGTTTTGTATATTTAAATATACTATTAAAGTATACCTACAGCTTGATAAATGTCGAATAATGATTTCTTAGTTTAGAAAATCCCCCAAAATTGTTTAATTTGTTTTGCGTCTAAATGTACATTCCGCCCTAACACTCACTATATTTGCACGTTAACAGAATGCACTATGGACAAAAAATACACTGAATTTGCATATCAATGAAACGGAATGACGACAAAGTAACTCGGCATATTACATTTCATAGACATATCGATTAATATCGAATATATGATTTAAGGGGTTAGGCTACTGTGATAATGACGAATACTCGTTCGTCGGTTGAGGTAACTCGAATTAAAGTGGAAGGTCCATAATATTAGGTGTAGTGGTAAAAGAAATCCGTTATTTTTGCATGAAATTGAAGGCAAAAATAATGGATTGCTTTTTACTACACCTAATACGATGCACGAATTGCAGATTGAAGTTATACTTATGAGTACAACGATAGAACTGCTAGTCTCGGCCAATCTTGGATTGATTCGAAGTTCGGTACACTCATTCAGTGTAATAATATTAGGTCGACAAAAAAAAACTCGTTTTTTGTCTTCATTTTGAATCAACCGGGTGGCCAAAATCAAATACGTCGTTGAGCCCTCACGTTCAAAGATTCTTCATGAGATTGTTTATAACTTCTATAGTTATTCATATTTTAAAATCAAATTTAGTATACAACTTTGTTAATGTAAATGCGAATAAATGTCCAAACGATTTTCCAATGATCGTACTTATTCTTATACACTAAATAACTCTAGATGCCTGATACAAACTGCTCACAAGAAATTCTAAAGATTCCGTAACGACAACAAAAACAGGGCATCACCAAATGTTTAAAGAAACTATCAATGACAAAACTAAGAAAAATGTGACTAGCGGAAGAATTTTCGTAGCCGCTACTTTTCATAAAAAATGCAAAAACGTCTAAATCTACTGCATGTGTAATTTGATTTTCCGAAAGCTCGAGAACTTTTTTTCGCCGCTCGACCCGTCATTGCAATCGTCCTCTTACGAGGCGAAGTAAAATTCGAGAATGTCCTCCTAAAAATTCGAAGATCCAAGTCGTACGAAGCGTTCGTCAGGGTTATTTCGTGATTGGACTCAGGGTCGAAGTTTCCCGAGTATCCAGGGAACGTAATCGACGACCCTGGTGTAGACCCCTGGCCAGTTTTCCTCACTGCAAGATACCGATCCAAAGGTGAAGACACCAACGACCTTCCACGTCCGCTTGCCTTCGGGACTCCTGTCGGAGGACATAAGAGGACCACCGGAGTCGCCACGACAGAAGACCTCGCCAGGTTCGCCATCGGCGCATAGCTGAGCGATGCCCAGGTTCGCCCCGACGTCTCTGTACGTCTCGGAACAAGCGACCACATCGATCAGTGAAATGTTCAGCTTCGTTTTCACACCGAAATAGCGACTGTTCTTCGTTATATCCCAACCGGCGACCCAGAGTTTCTCCGTCAGATCCGCCTTGGAAGGAAGACAAATCGGCTTGATGTGCCTGGTGAACCGTACAGGTCGCGAGAGCCTGAGCAGAGCGATGTCGTGCCAACGATCGCGGTTGTTCGGCCGATACGACTCGTGGATGATGCGATCCTCGATGGGAACGAAGACCGGATCTTCCGGACGACTGGCAAACATCTGGGTGTTGTACTCACCGAGACGCACCTTGTTCAGGGACCAAAGACTCGGTAGGTTTCTCTCGCTTACGCAATGAGCCGCGGTCAACACCCAACGCTCGCTCAACAGGACACCACCGCAAGCTATCGCTATTCCCGTCGCTGTAACAAGAGTGATCGAGAAACGTCACCGAGAGCGTCCCAATGCTGACCAAAGGCGCACGATTCGAAACAATTCGTGTTTGTTCAATACTGTCAAGGGCCTGTACAAGTTTAAAATTTTTAAAAAATGTTTGTATTTCTATAGTCCAGGGTCTATAAAAAAGGCTATTTTCATGAATTTCTTTGATATAATTCTTTGATATGATTTCTTTGATTGAATATTACAGCTATTGATATAGAAGTTGTTACAGTTGATAAATACACTTTCGAAATACAGTTAACATTTATTTATTTATTTATTTATGTAACCCAAACAAACTTTAAACGCGTTATTCTCGAAACAACATTTTTCTACGTGTTGTTGATAAAATCTTCAAAATTACTGAACCGATCCTTATGAAATTTTAACCACGTATTCTTCACAAATATAACTATAACGCATATCAAGGATTTTCTTAAATTTGGATATTTACTATTTTTGGGTGCCAAAAACGGTGAAAAAACACGTTTTTTTTTGTTTTTTCGAAAAGTGTCCGCCATTTCGTTATTTTTGCATATATCAGAAATCGTATGATATGCGCTACAGCCGTTAGCATACTGAATCTAAAATCGTTTGATTTTTTTGCTTCGGATGACCCATCTCCGAGATTTCAACAGCGCTGACCTACCATTTTTGGGGCCCGGTTGAAATTCCGAACTTTGAATGCTCCGACGCTTTAAAATTCCGAATTTTAATGTTCCGCAATTCAAGATGGGGTCGGGTTGAAATTCCGGACTTTGAATGGTCAGAACGCTTAAAACTCCGAACGAATAGTACCCCGAAAGATCAAAACTCCGAAAGAATTTTACACGAAAGAGTAAAACTCCGAAAATCTTACCACTGTCAAAATAATTCGGCCATGGAAGTTTTGAAAGTTTCAAAACTTAAAAAAAAATCGATAAATTATTTCAAGAATTTTTTTACTTTATTAAAAAGCGATTTTACTTCAACTTTGCAATTTGTCTACACAATGTCATACGTTCTACATCATTTACAGCCAACTGTGTAGACTTTTGCTGGCATAATCTTAACATGAGGGCCAGGTTGAGATTCCGAACTTCGAATGCGACGACGGTTTAAAATTCCTAATTTTGATGTTCCGAAATTACAAGGTTCGTCACGATTATGCCAGCGAAAGTCTGCACAGTTGACTGTAAATTATGTAGAACGTATAATACTGTCTAGACAAATTTCAAAACTGACGTAAAATCACTTCTTAATAAATAGAAAAATCGTTAAATAATTCGTCAATTTATTGAAAATTTTCAAACTTTTAAAACTTCCATAGCCGAATTATTTTGACGGTATTGAAATTTTCGGAGTTTTGGTCCTCCGTGTAAAATTCTTTCGGAGTTTTGATCTTCCTGGGTTACTACCCAAAAAGATTACATTTCCATGCAATAGATGGAGTGTAGGGAGTAGCTGTCCAGAAAACTCACACAATAGTTCATGTCATTTGCAATGCAATAAAATTGCTAGTGACTTAGATGAACTATCCATGCATCAATTATCTATTGCATGCGCCCCACGTTTTTCATTTTAAATCTTACGAGTATTTTCATAGCTATTAAAAATTCACAGTCACAAATTTTCAGGACCATCTATAAATTTGTATGGGGCTAGGAGAAATTATTTTATACTTTTTAGTCCGATTTGGAAACGTAGTTTAAATTTTGTTTTTATTTAAATGAATGTTTTCTTTTGCCTTTTCTCGAATCTATGTTCTATGAAACGGTATGAGTTGTATGTCAAAATCTATTCGTACGATTCGCGTCAAGTTCTGACAGGACATAGGTTAAAAAATTTCTATCGTAATACGAATGATTCTTTCATATGCTTATCCATTTACTAATGACAAAGGACTAATGTGGTTCTTTTTTTGGTCGAAAATCGAACCTTTTTCTACAGCTTGCCATTTTCGTAATTTTAAATATTTCTAAAAACTATCCGGCCATACGAGAGTTTTTAAATTATACTAAAAGCACATTCGTTATTTTTCATTTGAGATAACCCTAGTTGCCAGAAGCATCGCCACCATCGGCCATGCAGAATCGACGACTCGTTCTTTGAATAATAATAACTCCACTGCTTATGAATATTTTGCGATGAAAAAAACACAATCTTGGCAAGACTATGTATTAATTGTGTGTTAAATCCAGACATCCTCCTCCCAATACTCCGATTAGAAAAAAATATTAAAATTTGACCGGTTTTTCGGGCCCCAAGTTAAGGGACTATACCAGTGTGAAACTTTCAAAAAGTCGATTTTTTTGTGCATTTTTCGACAGTTTATACTTTCAAGAATATCCTGTAAACATTTCGAGGCCGTATCTCTATCATTTTATCTTGCAAAAATCGATAGTTAAATCTTTAAACGCGATTTTCTTGAAATGAGAATTTTCAAATTTGCTGACATTGTAACGCAAAGAGCAATTATCCGATTGACTTGTAATTTGAACTGAGTACTCTTGAATATATTTACTCTACAATGACGTAGGATATTTGTGATTGGATGAAAATTGACGATTTGGCATTGAAAAAAAGACCATTTTATAGGCAAGAAAACAGACTTTTTTTCATAACTACGCCATTTTGTTCGATTTTGATATTTTTCGAAAATCCTACGTCATTGTACAGGAAATACCTTCCAGTTTAACGACATTTTTTCGTTTTTCGGTTTTAGCTACTCAATCGTCCGGAATCATGTCAGCAGTGGAGGAACTTCTTTTTTTGGCGCCTTCGAAGGCAGCGCAGTCGCTTGGATCTCAATATTTTTCTATGAAATAATTATTTAATATAGGTCAAATATAGCCAAATATATTCTGAATTTTTCGAAATATTTAATTGAGTACTTTTCTTCCAAAAAAATCCCGAAAATCACCCAAATTTTCAACGTTCACATTGGTATAGCCCCTTAAGCATACTTTTTCTCTCGGTCCTTTGGTCGACTAAAAAGCTCGAATTCTCTACGAACAGTCGATCAAATGTACTTCGAACGATAAGTAAGAAAGTAGCCAAATCGATTTCTTGATTTTTGGATTCTATAAGGCCGTTGGTAAATAGAAATGCAAAGACCTACGCGTCGAATACTCGAGGCGAGCCATCCAAGGGAATTCGAAGGGACCGGTGAATCGAGTCATATCGTAAAATTCCGTGCGCTTATCGCTGCCACAATTGCTCGGCAAATTGGGGTTATTGCGAATACTCAAATGTGGGCTCGTCGGCGCGTTCGCGGCCTGAACATCGGTATCATCGTGATTGCCGTTGCTGCCGCTTACGACGGCTTTCGGACAACAAACACTCGGGTCATGGCGATTGGCTCGGTCACCGCACTGCGACGATCTTAGGATCTCGATCTTTTCCGGAATCAGAGGACGTCTCGTCAATATGCTTAAAAGTACTCTGCATTGTCGAATCGGCACACAGTCTCCCAACTGCCCGAGCGGAGTTGTGCAATTCGCGCCATTCCGCGGATAGAAGGTGTCATTTTCTGCAAATTAGAAAAGAATTTCAAGAATCTTGGATTTTAGTTGAAGATCCAGTCGTTTTCAGGTTTAGGAGTATTTCTTTAAAGTGATTTTCACGATTTTTCGCACAAGGAATAAATGAATAGAATTTAATCAAACTTTGGGAACATTTTATACATATTTTTAAACAAATGTTTTAATTTTTTCGAAGCCTCTGAAAATATGAAACATGTGACCTGCCGCCCATCGAAAGTCGCCTTCAGACTTTGCCTTTTGTGTACACTTTGAAGGCCATAATTCTCATCGGAAATCAATACGGTTTGAAGATTACTTTAAGAACATGTTTTTCTTTGATATGAACCTAACTCTGATAAAAGAAAATAAAAAATTGTATTTTTTAGAGCAATAAAAAGGCATCATTTTTGCCATTATTTTATAACATTTTTTGCTATAAAAAAATATACATTATACAATGATATTGCCCTGAATTAAGGTTCATATAGAGCGTAATTATATTGAAACACTTATCATAATTTTATAAAATTATAGGTTACAAACTTTTTGAGCTAGAGTGCACACAAATTGAAAAAAAGTCGTTTCGAGAAAAATAGGTTTAAAACAAATTACCGAGAAAAAAAATTCAAAGTAATGAATTATTTATCCTACTTCGGGAACATCTTCTTCAATAGTTTGACTAACAATTTATCGAATAAAAAAAAACGATTTTTTGAGTGTTTTTCGATATTACAGATTCATATGATTTTGATTTCATGATCATTCGACTTGTATTATTTGACGTTTCATCGATACTTTGTATTTATTATTATTTTGATTGTTTTTTTTTCACAGAAACTTAATATTGTAAGAAACTCCCTTAAGCAGTACTCACGGCCTCCGATCGTCGCGATCAATAGGATAAAATGGAACATGAGAAATCCAGGCGACATCGCGAACTTCGTTATGACAGCATCTATCGGCGATTTTGTTTTTTTAGGTTTTTTTTTTCGTGCGAAAGACTATTTTTATTTATCACCGAGAATATCGCGTACGCGACAATTTGGTTAACATATCGGTATAGTCTATATATTCTTGATATTGGCGAAGGAGAAGCGAAGCATGAAAGAATCGAACAGCTACTGAAGATTTCGAAAATGTCGAGGCTGTTATAATGGAGTCATAACCGCAGCCAGGGTCAATGGGTATCTACCCTCCTGCTCGTATTATTCGCAAAGTCTTAAAGAATCAGTATCTATAGGTCGGAGATATTTTTCCAATAATGATGGAGTTTCTCGATCTCGCGTGCTCGCCCGACAACTTACGGATTATAAACGAATCGAAAAGAAAAAAAAGCGATACCGGTCGTGCCGGACGCCGAGTTAGAATGCGGGTTAATAATGACTTGAAACTCGATTGCTTCAAAAACGCGTGCGAATTAATCAGTCGTTCACTCAAAAACAGTATTTTACAGGGTTGTCCGGAAAGTTCGTGCCGATTTTTTCTAACGCCACCTACCGAAAACCGTGCCGATTTTTTGGGCAAATTTTTCACTTTCCAAAAATTTAATTATCAATATCCGGTATGTAAAATGTTTGAGTGTCAAAAATACTACAACCGAAAAGAAATTGAAAAGCAATTGTTCTTATATTTTCTTCCAAAACTAGTTATTTTACAGCCAACACTGTAAAATAACTTAACTTCGCTCGAAAGTACTGAGTTCATTCTATTTTTCAGAATTTTTTGGATATTTTCGATTAGTGTACTTTATCGACGTTTTGGAACATTCTGAACCTGATAACGCTTATAAATAGTCTGACAAAAATGTTAAAGTGACGTACCGTATTTTCATTGCAAAGGCAGACGTTGCTGTCTAATGTGAGATCACTGCAGTAGTCGAGGTCTCTTTTAGTTAGCCGTCAGTCGGCGAAGTCGCTGTAGTCTATACGATAAAATATATACAGGGCTACTGATCTTATACAGGGCTACTGACATTATTATTTTTATTATTCTTTATTCATTTTAGGGGTGGGCAACTTTGAAAATTAATTAAAACAGGATTGTTATATGGAATCGAACTTTTTCATTATTTGTGGTTTGAGGATACAGTATTAAAAAATAATCAAAAATAAAATGAGAACAATCTGCAAACATTTTTTCATTAGGGGTCCAAAACTCTGCAAGTCTAATAATTATTCTTATTTTATTGCTGATAATTCTTCGTTACTGTGTCCTCAAACTATAAGTAACATAACAGTTTGATTCCATACAATAGTATTTAATCAATTTTTCAATTTGACTAAACCGCACTTTAGCAAAATAAAAAATAATAATATCCTGAAAATAGTTAACTTTTGCATAAAGAATTACTAGGTTCTTTGATAGCGGAACACATGTCCTACAATTATTTCACGGAATCGTGACTAATAACCAGTAGTCCTGTTCACAATTACTGCCGCTCAAAAGTTTGGATACACCAGTCGATATTTCTTGCCGCACCAAAAATTACATAGCTTCGTCAAAAAAAAAGGATAACCAAATTCACCGAACAGCGTTTTGAAGGAAACAAATTCAGCTTTGTTTTGCTATTTAGAAATATTTTTTATGATTTTTTTCGACCCGGTACGCACATTTGTACGTGACTGTTTTTCAGCTTTTTCGACCATCAAGAATTGGGCGCATGACTTATGGAACATTTTTTGCCATGTTTATCCATGATATACTTGAACGAGGTAGCAGGAGCTCCATTTCCGTTTTGTTTAAGTTTCGCACGATTTTTTTCGCAATGTTATTTCATTTTATGCTAAAAAAGACAAATTTTGCAAAATGCAACGTAACTCAAGAACTATAAGGTTTGAGAGGAAATGTCGAAGATGTAAAAAGTAGCGTAAGTTTACACTGGATTGCCTGGAATTTTTTCAAAATGTTCCTCTGAGATTTTTTTGACGATTTTCGCTCGAAATTCTGATGAGTAGAATGGCTTAACTCGAAAAGTATGGCGTTTATAACAAAATATCAGGAAGAGAAACTTTTTTAATTATCGATTTTACATTCGCTTAAATTTTTTCAGAATTTTTTCCTGAAGTTGGTTTGGCCGAACCTCGGAAAATCGTCCGAACAATTGATGGGCGTATCTCGAAAGCTATTGAGTTAGAAACAAAATATTAAGAGAAGAAAATGTTGGAGTGTTTCGTTTTAAATACGTTGACATTTTTTCAAATTTATTTCAGTTCATTTTAATTTAGGTCAGGTGGTGACCTATCGCTTTGCATCGACCTTGCTCAGACCCTGTATATATATATATATATATATATATCGTTTTTTCTCCATAACTTTTGTATCTATAGTTTTGTTTATTTTGCGTCAAGGTTATTTTTTTTATTAAAAATCTTTATATTTTGTGAGGATTTCTCTATGCTAGTGTACTAATAAACCATCTGTCTATCTGTGTCGAGGTACTCGTTACCATAAGGGTAAGAGTGCTGAAGGCAGGTACTCCAGCAATCCCAGTCGAACCACAATGCTGCGATCACTTTGCTTCCATTATGTATAAGTTCCATTGGAGAAAAAGAAAGTGTATAGTGTGGTCACACGTCCAATCTCATTGCGCGCATTCGCAACGTCCACTACGTGTCGCGTCATACATATATTTATGTATCTGTGCGGTAAAACCCAAACGAGATAAAACACAAATGTACCGTAATGATGAATCGCCGAATAAAAAAAAACAGATGATAAATTAGTGAAAAAACATTTCGTCGTTTTTTTTTACAATCTGTAAACATTTTTTACTTCTCGTTTTAATTTACGAAACGTTTAATAAATATCGCAACGCAGTATCGTTCAAGCTCGTTCTCGTCGTTGCACATGTAATCTACATTCTGGTTTTCCCGTGGAATACGATTTTTTTTGTGGCGGGTGAGAAACCATCGTGTGTACTTTCGTCCCCTTATCGCCAGAAGAAGATAAACGCAGAGAATAAAAGTAATTAACATCAATGGTACAATAAAATTAAAAAATATGACGATAAATATGATGATAAATACAATTTTTTTAATATGACGGTGTTAGCCAAAAATAACATTCCGCAGTGAAAAAATCGTCATAATTTTATCGAATGTAGCTTTTTGACAAGCTTTTATTTAAGTAGCTTCGTTCGTATGTCTTTCCGGTTCAAAAGTTCTAATCCATTTTTCAAGCACTTGATGGCATCCGATTGAGCTGAAATTTGACATACCTATGTATCGGTGAATGCAATAATATCATCCATGGAGCCATAAAATAAATTATATATAAATAATATGTAACATGCGAATAGCCGAAGTGAATAAAATTCAATATTAAACAGACGAATACACACAAGTGAAGATATTAAGACAGATAATTTCAACAAATACTAATGCTGAAAGGTACAACATTTTTAAAAAACGTAAAAATCTTTTGAAAAAAACGCTTTCATTTATAAAGTATTAAGCTAAAAAGTAGAAAATAATATTCAGTGCATGAAGTTAAACAGTAATGCTACAGAAGAACCCCATCCTTGGTCACTGCTCAAAGACCCAGGCGGTACATACTTAATAAAATTTACATCAACATAGAACTTTAAAATTTTTTAAATATTTTCTTAAAAGCTCGAGGCGTAAAACATTATTGCACTTGTTATTAAAAAGATTTTTTTTAATGAGAATGGTTTGAATTTTGGATTCCAGTAGCAGATTTAATTTTGAGTTTCCGTTAAAACTACACATGATCGTTTTTATACAGCTCTACAATGGCGTCGTATTTTATTTGAAATATATTTTTCTAAAATCTATATTTTCACTGAGACACAACGGAAAGAGAGTTTGACATTTGCGGGGTGGTGGGGGACGAACAGAGCCGCGTTGCCAAAAATCCATCGAGGGTTTTGATTTTTCAAATAAAAAGAATATTTGCACAAAAGATTACTTTATTCCGAGTTTTTGTGGTTTTCGGCAGTACCCCTGCAATCGCAGTATGGAAGACCTTAGGGGGCGTCCATTAATTACGTGAGGCTTTTAGGGGGGGAGGGGGTCGAGCGAAATCTCACCCAATCTCACGTGGGGTAGAGGGGGGCTTCGGCAAATATCACGTAATTTTAGTAATTTTAGTAATTTTAATAATCACATAATATTTATCACGTAGGGAAAGTCTCCCTACTACTTTACATGGTGGAGTAAATGGTACTACAACCGCAGTTACTTCTACTACAATTTATTTTCCGTGAACGTATGCATTTTGAAAAATCTCACGTGAGATTAGGGGAGGGGGGAGGGGGTCAAGCAAAATCTCACGACATTTCACCAGGGGGAGAGGGGGGGGGGGTCGAAAAATCGCCAAAATCACCTCACGTAATTAATGGATGCCCCCTTATTAGCCATACTAAATAGATGTGTCATTAATTTTATGAATGAATCACTTTTTCATACGAAAAAAAATGGTTACATTCGCACATGATTTTATACCCGTTACTGTGGCCCAAGGCCTCAAACCACATTTCCATTTTGAGCGAAAGAATCATAAGCAAGTATTGTAGCTTCCATTTATACAGGGTCCATCCCCTTATAAGAAAGTAGGTAAGGGAATAGCTTAGCAAAATATATTTTTATTCGTTTTCGTCACACGAAAGGTAAGGAGACAGGAAATACAATAATGATGTATCGTCGACTTTGCCAGCGGGGGTGTCAAGCTCAAATCGCTATATCAGCATCTCTTGTAATTTTCAAAGGCCGATGAATGAATTTTTCGAAAGCTCGAAAGTGAAATTTGACACACTCAAAATTCAAAAGGCCAAGTCGTACGAAGCGATCTTTGGAAGACAATTGGAAACAGGACTCAGGGTCGAAGTTTCTCGAGGATCCAGGGAACGAAATCGCTGACCTTGGTGTAGACACCTGGCCAGCCTGGCAGACCGCAGGGTACCGATCCGAAGGAGACGAGACCAACGACCGTCCATCTCTGCTGGCCATCGGCACGCCTTTCGGTGGACATGAGAGGACCGCCGGAGTCCCCGCGACAGGAGTCCTTGCCCGGCTCGCCCCCGGCGCAGAGTGAACTGGGCCCCAGGTCGAAACCGATTGCTTCGTACGTCTGGGAACAGGTGGTCGGATCGGCCGGCGCAATGTCCACCTTCAGCTTGACGTCGGAACGGCTTCTGTTCTCGGTTTCGCCCCAACCGGCGACCCAAAGTTTATCCGACACTCCAGCCGTGGCCGGCAGACAAATCGGCTTGATGTAACTGGTGAACCGTACACGCCGCGAGAGCCTTAGCAGAGCGATGTCGTGCTGACGATTCGAGCTGGTCGGCCGATACGACTCGTGGATGATGCTTTCCTCGATGGAAACGCTGACCGCAGCGTCCGCGCAAATCTCGCCGCCCAGCCCGTCCGGCAAGCAATCGCGAAGCTTCGACGTGTCGTACTCACCGAGACGCACCGAGATCGGGCGACTCGCGCCCATTAAACAATGAGCCGCTGTCAGTACGTAACGCTCGCTCATCAGGACACCCCCGCAATTCGTCGCTATTCCGCCCGCTGTGCACAGATACAGATCAAACATCGTCATCCAGAGGATTATTTTCAGTTAATTTTTTTTTATTATTATTTTATGTTTTTAATTTTTTTTTAATTATTTTATTCATTTTATTTTCAAAGATTTTTTATTTTATTTATTTTTTATTTGAAAGTTGTGAAATAAATTGAACTTGTTATATTTTATTTTTTATGACATTTTGATTCACATCAATTATTTTTATTTTATTTTATTATTATTATTATTCATTTATTATTATTATTATTGTTTTTATAGTTTTGTAGCCTAGGATCCCAACTTCAATTTGCAACAAAGATTTTGTAGAAATTCCAAAAAATGACCGAGTTACGATTTTTCTAAAGACAGATCGCCATACGGCGAAACAACCCGGTGCGATCAGCCCTTTTTCCTTCCAGCTTCTCGAAAGTGTGTTTGTGAAACGGTGTAAGTCGTATTCCAAAATCGCGGATAAATCTTTGCATTGAAAGAAAAATAATGAAAATCAGCGAATTTATTCCTCGCCTATAGAAACTATAGGCGAGGAATAAATTCGCTGATTTTCATGATTTTTCTTTAAATGCAAAGATTTATCCGCGATTTTTGAAACTTAGGGTATGTTTTATTACTACTTTGTTTTTTTCCTGTTACGTGGTATTTTTTATTAATCTTTAAAAATGGGGGAGGTATAGCTCAAAATCTAATCGACCGATTCTGATGAAATTTCCTATAAATCTTTGTAGCCTACTTGTTTTCTAACCTTAATCGTCGTATTAATCTTACTTTTTCTAATCTTCCTAACCTTAAAATAAGACCCTAAACGTTTTTAAAATGAAAGAAAAAAGTATTGTTTATTGCAAAATGTACCCATTCTTTCGAAAAATTCAATCTTTTTGTTTCAAAGCGTACCAATTAATCGATTTTCAACGTTTCTCACGTTTTCTTGGTTCATATTCTGCGTATGAGGGTTAATGAGAGAAAGATCTTCGTTGCCTTTTTTGAAATTAATCCCGTTGTCGCTACGTGTCACGCCGGCTGACAACATCAGCCACAAACCGTTTAGAGGACTGTGCCACACCTTCGTCACTTTTTAAGATTAATAAAATATAAAATACCACGTAACACCCACAAGTAGTAATAAAACATATCTTAAGTCTCAAAAATGTTGAAGAAAGCATTGCTTTAAAAAAATCATGAAAATCAGCAATTTTTTCTTCGCCTAAAAGTCACCCCCCCCCCCCCCCCCCTAAGCATCCTTTTTTTTCTCGCTACTCCGGTCGACGGAAAAGCTTGACTACTCTACGAACAGTCGATCAAATACAGTTTGAACGATAAGATAAGTGAGAATGTTGGTAAATCGAATTCTCGATCTTTGGACCCATCGAGGATAAATTGAAATGAAGAGACTTACGCTTGCGGTACTCGAGGAGAACAATCCAAGGAAATTCGGAGGGATTGGTGAGTCCTTTACCGCCGAAGATTTTCTGCGACAGATCGCTGCCGCAATCTCTCGGCAAATTTGAATTGTTGCGAAGCGTCGCACTCGTGATTGTCAGCTTGTCCACGATATTCGTATTGTCCGCAATAGAGTTATGGGTATTGTCGCTTTCCCTGGTGTAAATGAATTGCGGACAACAAACATTCGCGTCACCCATCTTGGCGATGGGACCGCACTGCGAAGATCTCAGGAACTGTATCGTTCGCGGCATCAGAGGACGGGTCGTCAACAAGTTCAAAAGTACACTGCATCGTAGAATCGACATGCATTCTCCTAACTGCCCGATCGGAGTTAAGCAATCGCGGTCGTTCCTACTATTGAAATGGTCGTTTTCTGCGAACAAAAAAAGAATTCCAAAAATCTCAATTTTTAGTGAGGAAATGTTAAGGCGTTTCTATCGCAATCGATTCAAGGGGCTATTCTACTATGGAGGGATGACAAAATCGAATTTCTGTTCCATCATAAAATTGATATCCAATTGTCGGTAAAGTCGATTTTCACTTTGTCGACTCAGTACAGCGCTTTAAGGCGGTCCTCTAGTTTCTCGGGTCGAAAAAATCGATTTTTATTTTCTTCATAAATCACATCTACAACATGTGTAGAATATGTGTGCCGAAGGATTTTTCGATATTCGAAGTGGTTCACAAGTTACGGCCCTGGAACGGAGCAGGTATACTTTCAAACGCGTTTTTCTCGAAACACCATTTTTCGAAACGGTATTTCAGAAACTACTGCACTGATCTTGTTCACATTTATACCGCATCTTTAATATGTTATAAGCCAGCGATTGAACTAGGATTATCATGATTGCTTCGATAGTTTTTTTTTGTACGAGCGAAAAACTTAAGAAAAAATGAGTAAAAAATAGAATGTAATTTTCAAAAGTGTATAAAAAAGTCAATTTTTGTAATTTAGAATTCACTCTAGTTCAATCGCTAGTCTTAAATATGAAGATTAAAATGCCGTTTGGTTTTTTGATTTCAGATAAGCAGAACAGCCGCAATCTTGGTCACCGTCAAGCACCTCTTTTACTTGATGTCTTCCTGTCGGCCACTATAACTTTTATTCTATTATATATTTTGACTTCAAAAAATTTGTAAAGCTTATTTAAATGTTAATAAAGATTATGCAAAAACTATGAGATTGATTATTTCGATGCTTTGCCCGTGAAAAATTATTGAAAAAGCCGTAAAAAAACGGCCGAGTTTTATAGCCAAAAAACGGCCGTTTTTTTTCGTTAAAATCGAACCATTAACTTTGACTGTCCGCCATTTTGTGAAAAATGAATATTTTTTAAAATCCTTCGATTAAAGACTAGTTTATACTTATATTTGACTAAATCCATCCGCATTTTTTTTTCAGATGATCCACTTCGCCGCAATGTTGGTCACCGCAAACCGTGTATATAAAAACATTATTTCATTGACGGCCATTTGCCACTAAACAATGTAATATTTTTCAATAAAAAAATTACTAAAAGTTCTTCAAGATGTGTTCTTTAAGATGGTATATTGATCGATTAAAAAAGTTTTGTAGTTTTCTTTAAAAAAATTCATGAACAAGGCCTTTTTTTGCACTACAAGTTGGGGTAACGCCTTAAGCGAAGAAAAAAATTAGACCGAGACAGGCAACAGTTTAAAAAAATTATTCAAAATAGCTTATTTTTAGCCGTCACAGTAGAATAGCCGCTTAATTTGTTTCGTCACAAAAGTGTATCGGGCCACATATCGAGTTTAAGGGGCCAGTCCACTTTGAAAATTTAAAAAAATCGAAAGCAAGCAAGACTTGAAGAAATCGACGATGATGAGCAATCAGAAGGGATTTTGTACGGTGCAGGAATTGTCTATTGAGCTTAGGTAAGAGTTTTTCATAGTATGAACTTCAAACGCGTTTTTCTCGAAACAACGTTTTCAAAATTTAGCTAGATCGTATCTCTAAAACTAATAAACCGATTTTCTTGAAATTTGAACTACATATTGTAAACATGTTTCGCAACAAGATGACCCTCGATGGTTTAAAAATTTTGATTTTTACTCTTTTTTTGCGAAAAACTGCGTTTGTTTTTTACTTTTTTTCGTTTTTCATCTGCCATTTTTTTATTTTTTGATAAAACTTCCTATCGGAGGGTCATTTTGTGGCTGGTGTCATACTGAATCAAATGGACTTTGCTTTTTTTGTTTCAGACAAGCCGTTGCCGAGTTGTGATGGAGCTACCTAGCCCACCTATTTTTAAGGCGTTACGTTGAACTACAGTTTTTGTACTTGAAAATGAATAAAAATGAATAAAATTTTTTTTATGTATCTCAAGACGTTATTTATCAAGCCCAACAACTTTTATATGCATATCTTTTATAAAATCCTCAACGAAAAATCGCGAAAATAGCCTTTTTGTGGCTCCAAAGTGGACTGCCCCCTTAAGGGCGACCGGCAGGGAGAAAGACAAGACAAGAATGGAGATTTTTTCGTGAGTGTCCTCATCTTTTCCCCATTCCAAAAGCCAATTAAAACGTTCAATTCAATACCCCGGATCTCTCCGCGTTATCGAATCCTCCCCGCCCCTTCGTTCTCCCGATATCCCAGTCGTGCCTCTTTTGTCGCCGGAATCAAGTTTCAATTGTACCATTTTTTTTTAAGTGTAAAACATCTGCGGCGTGTTATTTTGCTGAACTACCGAAAAAAAGAGAACGAAAGTTAACGAGTTTCGATACCAAAATCGAAATGGTTGTAGTCGATTGAAATTCATATCACCGAGGATTAATTTAGGATGGATTAACTGTCCAAAAATTAATTCGCTTCACCACATAGTTTCGGAGCTTTTGAAGGTTCGAGTTGAGTTTTGTTCGAGTATTATTAATGAACCAAGTGGAGAACTCCCTTAATTTTTTAATACGACATTCCTGACACTAATCGCAGTTTGTTTATGTTTTTCATTTACATCGATGCACTATTTAAACCCCTACAGCCCTATGACTAGTGTTTAGGAAATGCCACGTGCCATGACGGTTCAACGTGAACCTTCATCCATTTGGTAATACACGTGGCACTTCGTAAACACTAGTTATAGGGCTGTAGGGGCTAAAATAATGCTTCGATTTAAATGAAAAAAAATGAACAAACTGCGATTAGTGTCAGGAATGTCGTGTTAAAAAATTAAGCGATTTCTTCGCTTGGTTCATCAATAATACTCGAACAAAACTCAACTTGAATCTCTAAAATGTATAAATACTTCTATTTTGAATTTTGGCGCAGCCCCTCTCAGTCCGATGCAATCCGTACCGAAAACTTTAAACGCGTTTTTCTCGAAACTACATTTTTCCAGTCGGACGGACTCGTAACTCGAACAAATCTTGATCGATTGACTTGAAATTTTAACTGTACATTCACAATTACATTCTGCATAGAAATACGTAGGATTTCCTCGATATATTATTTTTTTTTTATAAACAATTATCGAACGATGTTTTTTGAGAATTTTTAACTTTTATTTAAAAAACGCGCTGTTTTAGCAAAAATCGATATATCAAAAAAATCCTACGTACTTCTGTAGCTTTTCACATGTATAATCGAAATAAAAAAAAAATCATTCACTGTAAATTGAAAATTGCAGGTGCCGTTTTTTCATGAACTTTTTTTTATACATTTTTTTAAAATACATTTTTATTTATTTATATAAACAATTATCGGAAGATGTTTTTTTGAGAATTTTGAACTTTTATTCAAAAGCCGCGCTGTTTTTGCAAAAATCGATATATCAAAAAAATCATACGTACTTCTGTAGCAATTCTCATGTATAATCGAAAAAAAATTTCATTCACTGTAAATTAAGGGGGGATTGTCGTTTTGTTCGCAAAATTTACCGCTTTTTGGGAATTTTTTTGTGAAGAAAGTATACAACGGAAAACTTGTGAAACTTGGCATATAGTTTTATTGATCTGTTTACTACATACAAAATTTTTTTTAAACAATTTCATCAAAAAATCCGCCTCCCACCCCCCTCGACGCGCGATGGTCCTTTTTTGATGGTGTGCACGATTTCTCAAAAACTATTCAACCGATTGCCTTCAAATTTGGACAGAATGCTCAGCTGACATCCTTTTATCGTTTGATGAGGCAAAACAGCAATACGTTTAATAGTTTTTTATTTATAACAAAAAATCGATCAATTTTTTTCGAAAAATCGATACTTCAAGTTCAAAACGTCACCAAATCGTCAATTTTTTTTTCCCTTCATCGAACGATAGCTATATGTGTCTAAAGTAAAATGCTTTTTGGGTTTTTGTTGCAGGATGAACGTGAAGGCTGTAATCGTGCACACCATCAAAAAAGGACCATCGCGCGTCGAGGGGGGTGGGAGGCGGATTTTTTGATGAAATTGTTTAAAAAATTTTTTGTATGTAGTAAACAGATCAATAAAACTATATGCCAAGTTTCACAAGTTTTCCGTTGTATACTTTCTTCACAAAAAAATTCCCAAAAAGCGGTAAATTTTGCGAAAAAAAAAGACAATCCCCCCTTAAAAATTGCAGGTGCCGTTGATCCGGCCGCCTATGAAAAAAAGGCTTCGTCGAAGAAATGTTGTGCGGCCGCCATTTTGTTTTATATTACTTTGAAAAAAATAATGTATACAGTTTATGATATGTACAATAAAGGACCTTTTTCGATATTTTGATTTATTGTCCCGCTAAAAAGAATTCCCAAAATATACTTATCTTTCTCCCCGCTGCAGTGGCCTTACACCTTAAGCAATACTCACGGGCTCCAATCGTCGCGAACAGTAGGACAAAATGTAAGCCGAGGAATCCACGTGAAATCGCTAACTTCACCATGATGCGATCTATTTCTGATTTTGTTTTCTACTTTTTTTCTTTTCTTGCGAAAGGCGATTTTTCTTCACCGGGAAAAATGTCGCGTACGCGACAACTCGATAAGTATATCTTTACAGTCGATAAATTCCCTAAATTTCCCTAAACGGAAATGGGATAAGGCGAGCACGTAGAAGGGGAATTGAGCCTGTGCGATGTAACTATAAAAAAGTATTCCCTAAATTATGGAAGGAGGACTGAACGATGAAAGATCCGGACAGCTACTGAGAGTCACATGAGGATGTTATAACGGGGGCGTGATTGTAGTCAGGGGCCATCACTACCTCCCTCCGCTTCGCGTTACTCGGAAATTCCTTAAGCGTCATGATCCATCGGTCGAAGGTATTTCTCGAATGGCAATAACATTGCACAATCGCGGGGGCTTCGCACGGCAACGTACAAATTATAAACAAACTGCGAAGAAAAAAAAGCGACACTGTTTTTGACGGACCACGAGTTCGAAGGCAAAGTGATAATTAATTTAAACTTGAATATTATCAGATAATGCGCGAATTAATCGGTCGTTTATTGAAGAACTGCATTATACAAAGACTGATGATTACGAATATTCGTTATGTAAAACGTTTCCAGTCGCACTCTCGTCGACGCGAGAATCAAGCTTCAATTGTGAATAACTCAATTGAGTTCTTCCGTTTTTTGTACAATATAATTTTTCTTTTTTTCCAAGTGTAAAAAGTTTGTGGCGTGTTATTCGACAGAACTACAAGGGAAAGAAAGAACGAAAGTTAAGCAAGGAGGTGACCACAGGGAGAAAGCCCCCAAAAATGCGTGCAAATAATACATTTATTTTAGTTTACATTTTTTCTCATTTTACTAAATCAGTATTATAGGTTCATCATTTTTATTTCGTGATTATTGGACTCGAATTGTTCGATTATGTTGCGAGTTTTTTCATCTACGGTAATTTATTTTCTGAGCAACCCCCTTAACGGTTCACACCTAGCCGGAAAAGGAGGAACTTTTGTGAATTTTTTCTCTGAAAACGTGTGCAGGTTTTCCAATTTGTTTTGCTTCACTTTAAGGCGTTACCCCCACTTGTAGCGCAAAAAAAAGGCCTTTTTCATGAATTTTTTTAAAGAAAACTACAAAACTTTTTTAATCGATCAATATACCATCTTAAAGAACACATATTGAAGAATTTTCAGTAATTTTTTTATTGAAAAATATTACATTGTTTAGTGGCAAATGGCCGTCAATGAAATAATGTTTTTATATACACGGTTTGCGGTGACCAACATTGCGGCGAAGTGGATCATCTGAAAAAAAAATGCGGATGGATTTAGTCAAATATAAGTACAAACTAGTCTTTAATTGGAGGATTTTAAAAAATATTCATTTTTCACAAAATGGCGGACAGTCAAAGTTAATGGTTCGATTTTAACGAAAAAAAACGGCCGTTTTTTGGCTATAAAACGGCGATTTTTTTTCGAAAAAAAAAAATCGAACGATTAAAGACTACATTTTTATGTATTAAATAAGCCTGCAAAATTTCAAGATCGGTTCATTAGTATTCGAGTAATCTTGGTCACCGACTTCAGAAATGCCATTTTGAGTTTACACAACGGATTCTTCTCTTTCATCGCTCATATCTCAGTCAATTTTGTTCGAATCGACTTGAAATTTTCAGGACATATTCTCAGATACTTATACTTCAAAAAAATGCAATAAAAAAAAGGAGAAAGGAAATAATTATTATATGTTGACAAGAATGAAAAGAAATATACATTCTTTTCTTACAATTATTGCTATTTCGTGTAGCACGTTACAGTATATATGTATGCCACATATGTGTTCCACGCTGCTGCTGTTTTGTAGACAAAATGAAATTAAAATATTGTAAAGAAAAAAGTACGAACATGTGCACTACATTATACATATACGTTATAATATCCTATGCACTGAGTATTCACTTCATATAAATAATAGATAAGTGTATTCCACGTGGTGTACTCTCGGTTCTCGGCAGTCCTCGCCACCCCGCCGAGGAGTCGTCGATAGAGTAGATGGCCGCTCAACGTACACGCAGGCGCAACACGTCACTTCATGCGCAGCCATATTGAACGGTGCCTTTCAATCGTATCTTCAACGGTATGTTTTCAATAACCACATTTATATGTCGTATGCGCTGGTAGAAGGGTCGTGGTCCCAGAATCAACGATTCAAACACGTAGTTAAACGGACGTTGGGACGCGAGGGCCATCGGGTTGTGAGCGACAGAGAGATAGAGGGTCTATACGGTAAATGATCTCAAATAATAAACAATTCGAGCGTAACAGGTTATATTTTTAAATGGGCTACCATTTACCTTGTTACAAAAAAATAACAATGCCGTGTTTATGTTACAGTTGCATGCCGGAAACGCCAACATTGCCGTCGTCTAAATCAACAGGAGAGGCTAACGGCAGCCAAAGTACGCGAGTGGTTATCCATCGAATTAAAGAGCGAAAGATACCGAGCGAAGGTGCTAAGAACAAAGGAGAGGCCAAAAAGAGACAAGAAGAAAAAAGAAGTTCCGAGATGGAAACCAACTCCGACGAAGACGAGGAGGAGGAAGAGGATGAATATTAAATGGATACAAAAGTGTTATTGTTGTTTGGTTTATTTCATGATATTAAAAAAAAACGTTCTAATTCACTGATGTTGTTGTGTACGAGTTTCTATCATTATATTTCCAATAGCGTTCCAGCAGGACCCTCTCTCTGCCCCATGCACTTCGGTTCGCCTTCGGTCACTACTACGGTCAGTGACTGAAACGCCCCAGGGACCGAAAACCGGTCTAGTGACGAACCTTACTTTTGTTACAGTGACCGAAAACCGAAAAAAAACCGGTCAAGTGACTAACCTCAAAAAAACGTTGTTCGGTCACTGCTCGGTCGCTTTTTCCAGTTCAAAAAGGGCAGAAAATGACCGTGACCGATGACCGACGTTTTTTTCGGTCTCCCAATCCGCTAGGGTTTCGCACCCGAAAATCGAGCGACTACAGCGCCGAGACGGGAGACCCGCGAATTATAGTTTGTCCCGAAAATCGAGCGACTACAGCGCCGAGGTGAGAGACCCGCGCACTAAGGGTTATCCATGTTCCCGCGCAGACTTTCTTCGAGCCCCAACCGACGCGCTCGAGGCGCCCGACTCTCCTTACGGTACGCGCTAGTCCATAAGGCTAGGAGCGCAAACCAACTCGACGGCAGTTCTCTGAGCTGCCCTTTACCGAAAGGTGGGATTTTGCTGAAAAGTAGTATCTCGACCGCTGAAGAAGCGGGTCCACTTAAAAGTGGCTTCTCCCTGCCCGGGCACTGACGAAGTGGCTCCGTACCGCTGAAAAAGTGCATCCCTGATCGCTGGAGAAGTGGCAGACTCCTTATCTTAAAAGGAGGGCACGACCACTCAGAAGTACGGCATCCCGACGGAAAGAACCCCCCTTTCCCATCAGCAGGTTCCATCACCACGCATATTCATTCATTCATTCGTTCTTGTTAATTCACTATATGTTTGCGCAGTTACCCCTCCCTCTGGTTACATTGATTAAACTTTAATAATTGAGCTATCTACATGTTAAAACAAGATCTTCTAATGTAAGATTTTTAGCCACGTAGCTAGAAAAAAGATCCTTGTATCATGAACTCACCTTTTCGGTACAAATTTGGGAAAAATAAAAATTGTTCAGCATGTTTAATTGTTCGGATATTCGTTCGCTCTGCTTACTTATTCCCTCCTCCTCGTGTTACTCGGGAACTCCTAAAGAGTCATTGGCCAACGGTCGCAGATATTTGTCGAACAGTAATTACATTTAACGTTCGCGCGAACACATACGAATTACAAACAAATTGCGAAGAAAAATAGTGATACCGTTCGTGTCGGCCCACGATTCCGAATAAGGGGTGAAGAAAAATAAAAACTTTAATACTTTCAAATATTGTACGCATCAATTGGACGTTTATTCAAAAACAGTATGTTACAAAGACCAATAATTATCAATATTCGTTATGTAAAATGTTTCCGTATCGAAAATATTGCAGATAACAACAAATTAAAAACCGATATGCTCGGTTTTCCCAGTATTAATTACATTACAACAAGCGCTATAACTTTACTTGACAGTACCAATTTCATTCTATTTTTCTGATATTTTCCGGACATTTTCGATGCATGTACTTTTTTTACGTTTTGGAACATTCTGAACGGGATACCGTTTATAAATTGTCAACAAAAAATGCCACAGTGAAGTATCGTATTTTCATTGCAAAGGCAGAAGTCGCTGCCTAATTTGAGGTCACTGGAGTAGTTGGGGTGTTTTTAAGTCAGCCGCAAGTACGCGAAATTGCTGTTTTGGAAAAGTTTGAATGCTGATAATTCCTGAACTAATTGAGATATCGACAAATGTCACTATATTTTTTTTTCATTTTGATGCATACTTTTGTTAAAAAAATATGAAAAGATGATCAATTACACAGCCACACAAAAAAAAGTTGGTTGTGCGACGAATCGGACTATACTTTTCCGACGTATTTTGAGCTGCTGAATCGATATTCAAAGTCAAAATTAAGATCCTTCGTACCATTTTTTTGATAACTTCAAAAAATTATGTAAACACGCCATTATTCTCGTTTAGCTAGATCGCCTTGGGAGGGTCCGCTGGCTTCATTATACTTAGATATTCACATATTCACATAAGGTTAGAAGTATGAACACCGTAGGAACCAAAAAAACCGGATCCAGGACCCGCGGAACCTGAACATTTGGCGAAAACTACGCAAAAAACGTATTTTGCCCTCATTTTTATAACGCCAACGAAAAATCCCTGCTTCTTATGTTTATGGGATACCAGGGATCGGAAAAACCATTACACCGACAAAGTATGGCCCAATAGAACAAATGTGAATCCAGGAGCACTCAACATCATCCAAGAACCTTTAGTAGAACCCGAAAGAAGCTCTAGCTACCCCCTTTGCATATTAAACTTGTGTTGATGAAGCAGTTCGTGAAATCTTTGAACAAGGAGGGAGAATGTTTCATTTATTTGCAACAGCAATTCCCCAACATATCGGATGCTAAGTTAAAAGAGGGGATTTTCGATGGGTCACAAATCAGAAAGATGTTGAGAAATGAAGTATTCATCACGACAGCTCAGAGAGCGTGGAGCAGTTCCAAAGAGGTCGTTGAGAACTTTTTAGACAATAACAAAAGTCCGAATTACTAAGAAATTGTCAGGGAAATGGTCATCAACTACGGTAAACAAGGTTGTTTGATGAATCTTAAATTGCACTTTCTACATTCTCACCTGGATTCATTTCCCGAAAACCTTGGCGCCTACAGTGACGAACAGGGAGAGCGTTCCCATCAAGATCTCAAAGAAATGGAACGTCGAAATCAGGGACGTTGGGCTATTAATATGATGGCCGATTTCTGTTGGATGTTGAAGAGGGAAACATCCAGGAAGGGAATAAAACGAAAAAGAAATCCCTTACATAGGTCGTTTGAAGAAGAACAAGTACGTTTTAGCAAAAAGCGATAGACATTTTCATGCGGTCCCAAATACTTTGGAGTGTCGTCGGTGGAGTATTATCGGCTTTTGAAAGTATAAAATAGGTCGGTGAAATAATTTACAGATGTTTGAGTCTCACAAGTGTTTGAAACGTGTTGGCGTTATAAAAATGAGGGCAAAATACGTTGCTTACGTAGTTTTCGCCAAACATACGGGTTCCGCCGGTCCTGGATCCGGTTTTTTTGGTACCTACGGTGTTAATACTTCTAACCTTATGTGAATATGTGAATATCTAAGTACAATGAAGCCAGCGGACCCTTCCAAAGCGATCGAGTTGACGCTAAACGAGAATAATAGGGTATTTACATCATTTTTTGAAGTTATCAAAAAAATGGTACACAGGATCTTAATTTTGACTTCGAATATCGATTCAGCAGGTCAAAATACGTTGGAAAAGTATAGTCCGATTCGGCGCACAACCAACCTTTTATTTTGTGTGGCTGTCAATGTCATCAATGTTATCGTTTTTTTTATTGTCAATGTCATCAATGTCATCAATGTCAATGGCATCAATGTCATCGTTTTTTTTTGCGTCTCAAGTGAAAAATATTTTGTTAAAGAACCATTTATATTTCAATCTTCCTCGTAGCACTCATTACCATAACAGTAAGGGTGCCCATGGCCGTGTACACCAGCAATCCCAGCCGAACCACACTGCAGCGATAAGCATGCTTCCATTATCTGTGGGTCCTATTAGAAAAGACGCATTTTGTGTGGACGTGTCGTGTCATATATATATTTATGTATCAATGCGGTAAATGGCAAACGAAATAAAAAAACATACATGTGTAAATTGTGGATTGGCCGAAAAGAAAAGGCTGGTAAAAAAATCATTCCGTCATTTTTTCACACCCTATAACAAAATTTTCTCTCCATGTTCATCTACAAAACGTTTATGAACATCGCAACGCACCACCGATCCGGCTCCTTTCCGTCGCCTCACATCCAATTATCTCTAGTAACAATTTATATTCCGATTATTCCGTAAAATATCATTTTTTCTTCTTCCGTTTTGTTTTTCTTTTTTGTGGCGAGTAAGACATGGTCGTGTATACTCTCGTCCCCTATCACTAAAAGCAGATAAAAACATGTACCGTTTACAAATTTTTACAAATCGCCATTTCGATATCAGTATCGCCGGCAATGGTTTTCCCCGTCGTTAAGATAAATTTCGGGATTAAAGAAGTGCTATTGATCGGGTCACGTTGAGTTGCGCAAGACGAGGCGCCCATCGAAATTAGCTATATTGACTTATGCAGCTGTACAGTTGATGTAGCTACTATAATTATTATTTTTTTAACGACACCTTGTTTGGATCAAACCAGAGCATAATTTTTTTTCAACATAAACCAGCATTTTTTTCTAAATGTAAAACAAAATATAACGTCTTCGGAACGATGTTGTATTATTTGGAGATTTTTTGAACTTTTTAAAAGAGTGAAATGTAATATAGACCAGTCCGAATTGTTGGCGGGCAGATAAAAGTTCACCCGGCTGTCGGTTCGGCCTACCGGAAGAATCGGTTGCTCGAACAACGGGTATAACCCACCCCCTTACTTGGAGTATTTTGCGACAATTCAATCTTATACGAGCGAGTAAGTCAAAGACACATGTAAAGTAAGAACAAGACGCGTTGGTCTGAAACTCGTACAGGGGTGGAGTTCGGAGAGGCGGTGGGGCGGCTGGTTCCAGGGGTATGGCGGTGGTACGAGCGACGGCACTCATCGTCATCACCATCAGTGCATGTACAACGTCGTGCGTGTTACGTATAATATGAACTCAGAAAAAGTGGGAAATTGTGAAAATCGATTAAATGGTACCCTCTGAAACAAAAAGATTAAGGCGTTACCCCCACTTGTAGCGCAAAAAAGGCCTTTTTCATGAATTAAAAAAAAACTACAAAACTTTTTTAATCGATCAATATACCATCTTAAAGAACACATCTTGAAGAACTGTCAGTAATTTTTTTATTGAAAAATATTACATTGTTTAGTGGCAAATGGCCGTCAATGAAATAATGTTTTTATATACACGGTTTGCGGTGACCAACATTGCGGCGAAGTGGATCATCTGAAAAAAAAATGCAGATGGATTTAGTCAAATATGAGTATAAACTAGTCTTTAATCGAAGGATTTTAGAAAATATTCATTTTTCACAAAATGGCGGACAGTCAAAGTTAATGGTTCGATTTTAACGAAAAAAAAACGGCCGTTTTTTCGTTCGAAAAAAAATCGAACGATTAAAGACTACATTTTTATGTATTAAATAAGCCTGCAAAATTTCAAGAAGATCGGTTCATTAGTGTTCGAGTAATCTTGGTCACCGACTTCAGAAATGCCATTTTGAGAAAAACGCGTTTAAAGTTTCTCTTTCAACGCTCTTTCAACGCGGATTCTTCTCTTTCAACGCTCATATCTCAGTCAATTTTGTTCGGATCGACTTGAAATTTTCAGGACATATTCTCAGATACTTATACTTCAAAAAAATGCAATAAAAAAAATCAATTTTTTCAAAATTCCAAGTGGGGGTAACCCCTTAAAAGGTAAGGTCCGATAGGTGGTGAGCCAACATCTATGATAGATCCCACCTAACACAGTTCTCCAGGATTTCTCCTGACAATCGACCAATAATAACCCCGGTTCGTTTGCAAGGATTGATCCCTCTTTGCAAAAATTTCAGAGCTCTAGTGAAATCAATTGAAGACTAACAAGTAGAACATAGTTTATATGTAAATTTTTTTTTCGAATCAATCTTTTATTTAATGTACTAAAAAGTAGAAAATAATTTTCCTTACTAAGTCACCTATATGTATCTATCAATAAAAGCTTGAGGCGCTCAAAATTTAGACATGTTATCTTTAATTTACATAAATCCGTTAACATAACTTTATTTAGTGTACTGTAAAACAACCTTATATTTCTTAAATAAAAATCCTGAAACTGATTACAACCGTGTGATAATAATTTCTCTAATTACTATTGTGCCAAATTAAATACGGTTATTGAAACTGAATTGATCACATTAATTAAACATTCAAAAAGTTGAGCGCCACAAGCTTTCATTTATCGTCACATATAGGTGACTTGATAAAAAAATTGTTTTCCATTTTTAGTACATAAAATAAAAGATTGTTTAAAAAAAAATGTTTTCATATAAATTTTTACGTGTTCAAAGAGACAACAGTAGGTGAATTTTCATAACCTAACTCTCACTAGTTTGACCGTAAATTCTCGAGAATTGCAACTTTTCCGAACTTCATTTTTTTTTCGAAGAGCAGTCCGTCTTGTAGGTGTCATATTCGGATTTATTTCCTAAGATAAATTTTTACAACGAATATCAACGAAAAGTACGTTCGATCTGGGTTCCGGAAGACGAATATTGATACGACCTTTTTGAGGACTTTAAAAGATGAAAATATCTTTGACGCTTGAGATACGATTTTTCACACCTTCCCCCCGCCCCTCTTCCCCATACGAATCGATTCTGGAATTTCAAACTGTTCGACACGTATTTTTTTTATCGCAATTAAATTTTTCGGATACTTCTGCAACTAATTTTTTATCGCTTTACATTAGGAGAATTTTGGTTTTTGTTTCATTCCGATCGGTGGACTGCATGTGGGGATAACTGCAAAATCACCCCTCAACACGCTTTTCCTTGAGGGGTAGTTTGCCCCATCAAAACTGCCGCCGAATAAAATTAAAATTTCCGCCGATAAAAAAAATATGTCTAATCGTTTTCAATGCTTTATCACATATATGAATTTCATTGATGTTCCTTGTTAGTTACGATACGGCTGTGCACAGTAGGTGCCCCAATGGCGAAAACGATAGTTCTTATAAGTTTTGAGAATAAGAATTACTCTCATTACTTAAGGTTAAATCGACCTTCGATTTTTTTCAAAATTTTGAAATAAATTCGTAATAATAGATCAGAATTGAACACGTTTTATTCACTGGTGCTGTATCCTAACCTTTTTCCAGTGAATGGACATATGAGCTCTGTTCTGATAATTCTCAAAATACAGTAAAAAAATTACACTACACGTCCATTTATTGGTGGTCGAGTGTCCGATGACTGGTAATTTTGTCCATTCGCTGATGATTTAGTCATTTCGCTAAATTAGCCTTCATAATATTTTCATTGTGCAGTCCACCTGAATTCTACAGCTTCGTTGTTCGTCCATGGTCACTGGTCGTTCACCCTATATCGCAATTACGGATAAGCCAAATAAAAAAACCAGATAAAAAATGAGAAACAAAACATTCCCTCACTTCCCCACAATCTACAACCATTTTTTCTCGTGATTTTGTTAATACAACATTTATAAACATCGGAACGCAGTGTTAGATCTTGTTTTCGTCGTTGCACGCTCAATTATCTCTATCTACCATATTCTGGTTTTTCCGTAAAATGCGATTGTTTCTCCGTCTGTTGCGTTCTTCTCTTGGCGGGTAATAAATGATTGAGTGTACTTTTGTCCTCCTATCACCAAAAGAAGATAAAGACTAAAAATGTTTAGTCGTTTTTACGAAACGTTGATTATTTAGTCTTTGAAAGCGTCTAGACGGCAAGTAACAAAAAAAAGGATATTTTCGCGATTTTTTTGAGGATTTTATAAAAGATATGAATATAAAAGTTGTTGGGCTTGATAAATAACGTCTTAAAATACATTTTTTTAAAATGTATTCATTTTTATTCATTTTTAAGTACAAAAACTATAGTTTAACTTAACGCCTCAAAAATACGTGGGCTAGGTAGCGCCATCACAACTCGGCAACGGCTTGTCTGAGACAAAAAAATCAAAGTCCATTAGATTCAGTATGATACCAGCTACAAAATGACACTCGGATATAAAGTTTTATGAAAAAAAAAATGAGAAACGAAAAAAGTAAAAAAACGCGTTTTTTCGCAGTTTTTCGCAAAAAAAAAGAGTAAAAATTAAAATTTTGAAACCATCGAGGGTCATCTTGTTGTGAATCATGTTTACAATATGTGGTTCAAATTTCAAGAGAATCGGTTTATTAGTTTTAGAGATACGATGGAGCTAGCTTTTGAAAACGTTGTTTCGAGAAAAACGCGTTTGACGTTTATACTATGATCGGCCGAGCGCGCTATACGCTCAGGTAGACGAAATGAGGTACTGACGTTCAGGTGAAAAAAAATACCTAGAGAGCTCGGATTTTCTAAAAATTTTGACACAATGTTTCTGAATGTATGTACTTTCGAAAGCGGTAAAAAAAATCGATTTTTTGAAATTTTTAAAGAGGACTGAAATTTTTAAAGTGGATCTTTGAGCACTTTGAAAACCAGCAATTTACTTGAAGACAATTAACAATTGATATCTTCTTCGGAGGCCTCAAGTCGGATCAACAAAATGCACCATCCGATCAATGTACACTTCACTGACTGGAATTAATAGTTATGAAAATGATAAAAATTAAGTTATTATGGAAATAATGAAAAGGAGAACAATTATTTATGATATCAGTATCTGAATTATGTTGTTGATGCCATTGCCCAGGTTTCTACGGGTTCGAATATCTTCAAAATATATATTTTTTAGCATTCAGTTTTCTACAGCCTTTTTATTCATTCTTCTAGAACGTACGAAAAAAAATGAGACCAAAAAAAATAAAAATTGGGCCTCTAAATTTGGCTGTTGAAAAAAGGGTTGAGACGGTTGACATTATTCCAAAGCTCGCATTCATCCGAAACAGAAATAAAACCAATTTTCTCGATCAAAGAGAATGCCATTATGGCGGGTAACAAAGAGAAGAAAAACTTTTATTAGCGACCGTGAAGAAAAAGTTAATTTTTCGGAATGTCTGTTTCAAAGTTTTACATTTTTTTAAATAGTAATAATGACGATTACGCCATGCCCAAAGTAGGGACGGTAGAGGAATATGTACTGAAGGTTCAAACTAAATTTGAAGCCAATCGGTTAAATAGAACTCGAGATTTTGTATCAACCAGGTCGAAATAAGTAATTTCGAAAAAATGGCGTTTTAACCTTTCAGTACACCTTCAGACAATCGTAACTATCTAACCAAGTGATATAATGGCATGTTATACTTACGTTATATTAATAGACCATTTCTGCCTCGTAGGGTGTTCCTTCCTCGACTTCGAAATGATGATTTTCTGAAGCTCGTTCTTCCCTGCGAGCAGTTCTAGCCAGTAAATATTGGGAATTTCGAAATATCCTTTTGAGGATATATTCTTAAGAGTCTATACTTTATGAAGAAGCCAAAGAAGAAATCGATTTTTTCAAATTTCTAGACTAGAAATCTGTCTCAATGTGAATTTGAAGCTCTGAAGAAGTTCCTCCAAACATATTTGAAATTCACTTCTCTTGGACTGAAATGAAAGGAAAGAAGCATTTATTCCCTTTCAAAAAGAGATGTAATTTTTTTTAACTTTTAAAACGTTATAAAAGAACGCCAAGTCATAAAGAATCCCCCCAAGAACATTGTTATTTATTTTTCCATATAAAAAAGTCCGGTTTGCCTTAAAAATAATTATTTTCCGTTTTAATACAAACAATGTTTTTGATAACTTTTTCCATTAATCAATTGTAGAATTTTTTTTTTTTAATTATAAAATAGCTAAGTTCAATGTGCACATTATGCAAGTGAATGAGACATGTTTTGCACAAAATTCTTAAACCTCAGAAATAATCTTATTAAAAATGTTTTATTTTTATTTAACAAAATCATATTACTATTATAACAAAAAATTCATTTCATCATTATAGAAAAATACAACGTATAAACCGGACAAGTACACAATGCTGTGCATGGACGTGTATGGCTAAGAAAAAAAAATCGTTGAAGGACTGAGGCTTCCAAACTACTCAACTCTAAGTTGAAAAAAAATTGAAGTGCCTAGCAAGATGGTAGCGATTAGAGGTAGTAGTTTTTAGATTACGGCAATCTGCTCGTGCTGGAAAGTAAATTTTTCAGAAGTGAATTTTGGATCACTGTGTTCCAAAGAAGAAAAATTATTCTCCAACCCTTTGTTACCCTCAATTCGTTATGTGAATGGTGATCGAATTAATTATCCCCTGAAGTACAGATGAGATTAGTGATGTACCCTTCAGACGTCGCAAACTTGAAATCTTATTTTATTTAATTCATTTGAAAGAGTTATATAAGAATATGGATTTTTTACTCCATTAGGCAACCATTACACATTTTATTTAATATATTTTGACTTGCTGACTGGCAATTGGTGCAATGTTAAAATGTAAGAAAATAGACATATTTTTTCACAAAAGGTGTTTAGTCCTTTCATTTTTGGCGTGGCGCTAAAAATCCTTCGAGAGTTTTAATTTTTTCAATAAAAAGAAGATCTGCGCAATAATTAAATCTATCCCGAGGTTTATGCTTTTCAGGAGAACACCTTCAATTACGGATATTGAACTTAGCACATTTCTACCACGATTATCTTATAGTACGTGTATAACTGTCAGTTGTGCAGGCCTTGAATTCCGTATTCCGTAAATTTCTGTAATTCGTGTTTTGATTCCAGCAAAAGAGTCTGTGTCCTTTCGTTGATGGTCTGGTGTATAGTTTGCATGAACTATATGGTATATTAAGGGGTTACCCCCACTTGCGATTTTGAAAAAATCGATTTGTTTATTGCATTTATTTGAAGTATAAGTATCTGAGAATATGTCCTGAAAATTTCAAGTCGATCCGAACAAAATTGATTGAGATATGAGCGTTGAAAGAGCGTTGAAAGAGAAACTTTAAACGCGTTTTTCTCAAAATGGCATTTCTGAAGTCGGTGACCAAGATTACCCGAACACTAATGAACCGATCTTCTTGAAATTTTGCAGGCTTATTTAATACATAAAAATGTAGTCTTTAATCGTTCGATTTTTTTTTCGAAAAATAATGGCCGTTTTATAGCCAAAAAACGGCCGTTTTTTTTCGTTAAAATCGAACCATTAACTTTGACCGTCCGCCATTTTGAGAAAAATGAATATTTTTCAAAATCCTTCGATTAAAGACTAGTTTATACTTATATTTGACTAAATCCATCCGCATTTTTTTCTCAGATGATCCACTTCGCCGCAATGTTGGTCACCGCAAACCGTGTATATAAAAACATTATTTCATTGACGGCCATTTGCCACTGAACAATGTAATATTTTTCAATAAAAACATTACTGAAAGTTCTTCAAGATGTGTTCTTTAAGATGGTATATTGATCGATCAAAAAAGTTTTGTAGTTTTCTTTTAAAAAATTCATGAAAAAGGCCTTTATTTGCGCTACAAGTGGGGGTAACGCCTTAATAATTTCCGGCGTAATCTACCCGATCGTCTTGCATGTATTTATCACGTTTTTCCAATGGATCTTCTTTGGCTGGAAGAAATCATCTTTGAAGACACAAGAAAATGTAATTCAACTGAACTCGAAGGGGGGGGCGGATAGTACGATATCCGGGGCGCCAAGTTTTGACCGTTGATTCTTGATATTCGAACCAAAATAATGAGAATTTCGAGAAAAAAAAATTGCGGTTTCGGCTTCCTTAAGGAATTATGAGCGCTTTTAGCGGTAATTGGAAATACGCCAAAATTCAACGATTGTTGTTGGCTCATAGGTACAATTTCTTTATTTTAGCACAAATAATGGAAATTGACCGAGCGAGCTTCAAAAAGTATTTCTTTGTTGTGGTTTGTTTGGGTTTATTTAGCGGTATCATATAAATACCACTTAGTACCACAAACGTAGTATTTATATGAATTACTTGAAATACATTTTTGGCTTTTGAGACACTGTTGAAACTATATATTTCCAAGTTACCTTGCTTGATGTCCCTCGAAATTTTCAAATTCGAAAAAATCGTCATTTCCGATACCTAACGAAAAATTCTAATTTTAACGCAAAATAAGCGACACATTAACTTTTACCACTCTTCATATTTCGTTTATTTCGAGTCGATAACGCTAAATTCGCCGTCAAATCTTTGCGCCCCGGATATCGTACTCTTGCCATCTCGTCAAAAGTCGGATTAATGCGAGATTGGACTCAGTCACGAAGTTTCCGGAGTATCCAGGGAATGTAATCGATGACCTTGGTGTAGACACTTGGCCAGTTTGCCTGGCCGCAGGGTGTCGATCCGAAGGAGACGACACCAACGACCATCCATTTCTGCTGGCCATCGAGCATTCGTCCGGTGGACATGAGAGGACCACCGGAGTCGCCGTGACAGGCGTCCTTGCCCGGTTCGACACCAGCGCATAACTGGCTGGGACCCAGGCCGATCCCACCTTTTCTGTACGTATCGGAACAGGCGATCGGATCGGCAAGCGAAAGGTTCAGCTTCAACTTCACGTTGGACCGGCTACCGTTCTCGGTTTTGCCCCAACCGGCAACCCACAATTTTCTCGGTACTTCCGCCGTGCTCGGCAGACAAATCGGCTTGATGTAACTGGTGAACGGCACACGCCGCGAGAGCCTGAGCAGAGCGATGTCATGATGACGGTCCCAGAAGGTCGGCCGATACGACTCGTGGATGATGCTTTCCTCGATGGGAACGCTGACCGGAGGGTCGGCGCAAATCTCGCCGCCCTGACCGTCCGGTAGACAATCGAGAGGCGTCAACGTGTCGTACTCACCGAGACGCACCGAGCTCAGGTATGGCATGTTTTTTACGCAATGAGCCGCGGTCAGCACGTAACGCTCGCTCAGAAGGACACCCCCGCAGGTTGTCACTGTTCCTCTCGCTGTGCAAAAAGACAGATTGAAAATCGTCATCCCGACGATCGAAATGTTTACGTTATATTTTCGGAGGTCTGCATATGCTGACAGTTCTAAAAATGACAATTTTCTTCATAGCTTCGTAACCCTTTTTGCAACTACACTCGGAAAAAAGACTTATTATGTTCTAATAAATTGGCACGTTAGAACATAATTTATTAGAAATTAATAAACGTGTACTCATATGGAGACAGTTTTAAGGGCGGGGTAAAGTATTTAATTTTTTTTTTAATTTTTTAAATGAATGCATAATATATCAAAAATATTGTGTTAAAATTTCAAGTCAATCGGAGTAAAATTGACGAAGTTATGAGTATTTTATGTGCAATGAGCGCTAAGCGACCAAACTCTTCTGCGTTTTTCAAACCGTTTTTCTGAGACTTGTCATATTTGAAGTCCGTGTGCACGATAACTCAAAATCTACTGGACCAAACGCTTTGAAATTTTGCACAGTACTTCTTCACATAATTCACCAGGTATTGTCGAGAGCTTTTTTGTTTTTTTTAAATAATTACTAATTTTTCAACAACAAATTAGCCGATTTTTTTAGCGAAAATCGGGTTTTTGGCTCCCAAGTGCTACAAAAAATCGAAAAAAATAAATCCTCCCGTCATTACTTCGAGAAACATCTCCTTTAACAAATGCATTTTGATTTTTTTGTTTCAGATGATTCTGTTGCGAGTTATGGTGCACACCGCAAACCAACTTTTTTTTCGAGGCGCCTCCGGGGTTTAATTTTCACCCGCTCAATTTTGAATATTTTACAATGCAAATTTAGGAGAATGTTGTTCAAATGTTACTTTATTATATGTAAATTTTTCAATAAACGAACACTATTCGTTACCCAAAAAAAAAAATCTTAAAAACATGCCTTTTTTCGCCGAATTAACTTTACCCCGCCCTTAATGTGATTGTAACTATGGCATTTATTCGGCGTCACTAAATATGTTTTTTTACGTGCCGATGTTTCACATCAATTAAAAGCCATATTTAAAATAGACAATTTAAATAAATATTTCACCAAATCAAATAAATACTACTTTCCAATCACGAAAACTTCTTATTTCGCGACTATGATACTAATGCGCGCATGCGCACTTTGCCCGTCAACGCGACGGGCCTGACAGCAGGCCCGCTCGTCAGATGTAGCTCACGCATACGTTTACCATGCAGCTTCTTCCTGTGCCAATGCTTTTGGCACAAGTGTCAGTGTTGCGTTTCGAAAGTGAGAAGCTCGAAGTGGGGAATGTTTTAAGTTGTGAAGAAGAATATAAAGTGAGAAAAAAAACGTTCAAGTGAAAAAATAATGACGGACGAAATTACACAATTCCTCGAAAAAAACCAGCTGGGGGATTAGGAAGGATCCTATTAGATGTTAAGAAAAACTCTATTTGTCGGATATAGAACACCTATTTATTCTAACTTATATATCCTATTAGATGTTAAGAAAAATTCTTAGTAAATCTTAACCATAAACGGAAATAAAAATTTCTTTTTCTTTGTTTGTTGTCCAAGAACAAAACTGAAGATGATAAATTGAAAAATCCGAAAGTCCTGACTTCACAAAAACAATGGATACGGAAAACGAAAAATAAAAAACAAAATAGAAAAAAAATACGAAAAGCACAACAACAAAAAATTCAATACAAAAAGTACCAAAAAAAAATACAAAATCGGAGATGGCAACAGCCGCGTCCTCGATCCGTGACTCTTGGTTCGGGAGAGAGCAGGATATGAAACCATAAAAAATAATCTGTTGCATTTTCATTGTCTTTTTATGGATCAAATTCTTAGAAGCATGGCTCAAATTCGAAATTCGCGACTACTAACATCTAAACATACAAATTTTTGTCGAATTCCAACTACTTTCCAAAATCAAATTATTTTCGTAATTTGCATGCATCATTTTCAATTTCGAAATCTCCTTTGAGGTTTGGATTCAGCGACCCCAAAAAACACGGAATACTTACCTTCGTCGAAAACAAACTATTTTTCGATTTTCCATCCCCCATTTTGAATCTTGAAAACCTGATTTCAGATTTGCATTTTGCGACCTCGAAAACCGTGGAATACTAATTTACATCAAATTGTAACTATTTTCAAACTCGCGCCCGTCATGTGGAATACGCCATTTCGAATTTGTCGAATCTGATTTCGGATTCGGATTCAGCGACCTCAGAAACCGTGAGTCACCAAATAACCGTTAAGTCGGCATAGTAAAAACATTTTTTGTATGCGTAATACCGCAGGACTTTTTTTCCCACTTTATCTCTCGCTCCTGCGATGGACGGAAAAGCTTGTATATTCTACGAACAGGCGATCAAGTATATAGTTTGAACGATAAGATAAGGAGGAAAGTTGGTAAAACGATTTGTCGATTTTTGCGGTTCCTAAGGCCGTTGATAAATGAAAATGAAAGACCTACGCTCCGTGTACTCGAGGAGAACCGTCCAAGGAAATTCGGAGAGACGGGCAACTCCTTCACCATGTATGATTTTCATCGTCAGATCGCTGCCACAGTCGCTCGGCAATTTGGAATTTTCGGCAACCATTGGACCCGGGGTTGTCAACTCGTTCGTAGTATTATGGTCCGTAATGTTGTTAGTTCCGTTTTGCCTGATGTAATCTGATTTAGGACAACAAACATACGCGTCACCCATCTTGGCGCGGATACCGCACTGCGACGATCTCAGGAACTGAATCGTTTGCGGCATCAGAGGGCGGGTCGTCAACATGTTCAAAAGTTCCCTGCATTGTAGAATGGATATGCATTCTCCTGACTGCTCCTTCGGAGTTACGCAATCCCAGTCAATCCGACTATCGAGATGATCATTTTCTACGAATGAAAAAAGAATGCCAAAAATTTACATTTATAGAAAAATCGAGATGAAAAAATTTATATTTTTATCTCGATTGATTTAATTTGTTGCGGCGCAGAACATTTTTCGTGCCGGGTTTCGAGCTTAAGAGCGACCGAGCGCGAGGAAGAGAAGACAAGAAAAGGGATTTTCCTCGTGATTGTCGTCATCTTTTTTCCATTGCAAGAGTCAATTAAAGAACGTTCACGACCTCGGATCTCATCGCGTTATGAGGTGCCCCTCCCCCTCCCTCGTTTCCACCATTCCCCAGTCGTACCCTTTTCGTCCAGAGTCAAGTTTCAACTGTGAATTATTCCATCACGTTCCCTACTTTCTTTGTGGACTATCATAATATTTTTGTTCAAGTGTAAAAGCTCTGTGGCTGGGACGTTTTACTTGGCAGAACTATAACGAAAAAAGAGAACGAACTTGAGGCGTTACCCCCACTTGTAGCGCAAAAAAAGGCCTTTTTCATGAATTTTTTTAAAGAAAACTACAAAACTTTTTTAATCGATCAATATACCATCTTAAAGAACACATCTTGAAGAACTTTCGGTAATTTTTTTATTGAAAAATATTACATTGTTTAGTGGCAAATGGCCGTCAATGAAATAATGTTTTTATATACACGGTTTGCGGTGACCAACATTGCGGCGAAGTGGATCATCTGAAAAAAAAATGCGGATGGATTTAGTCAAATATAAGTATAAACTAGTCTTTAATCGAAGGATTTTAAAAAATATTCATTTTTCACAAAATGGCGGACAGTCAAAGTTAATGGTTCGATTGTAACGAAAAAAAACGGCCGTTTTCTGGCTATAAAACGGCCATTTTTTCGAAAGAAAAAATCGAACGATTAAAGACTACATTTTTATGTATTAAATAAGCCTGCAAAATTTCAAGAAGATCGGTTCATTAGTGTTCGAGTAATCTTGGTCACCGACTTCAGAAATGCCATTTTGAGAAAAACGCGTTTAAAGTTTCTCTTTCAACGCTCTTTCAACGCGGATTCTTCTCTTTCAACGCTCATATCTCAGTCAATTTTGTTTGGATCGACTTGAAATTTTCAGGACATATTCTCAGATACTTATACTTCAAAAAAAATGCAATAAAAAAAATCGATTTTATCAAAATCGCAAGTGGGGGTAACCCCTTAAGTAAGGAGGTGACCACACGGAGAGTAAAAAATGAAAAACTTGGTTCAGTTTACATTTTACAAAATCAATATCATCGATTTACAATTTTCATTGTATCATTATTGAACTCATGTTGTTCAATTACACTGTGATTTTTTTCCCGTTGTATTATTTTTTCAAAAGATGATTTTTTAAATATGATTGATGATTCGTGAAATAAAAATCATAAATCGACAATATTGATTTTGTAAAATTTAAACTGAACCATACCTACTATTTTCAGGGATTTTTTTTTGTACATCTCTGGAAATTAATATTTTGAGGAAACCCCTTAACGGGTTACACCGAGCTCGTGGTCGAAAAAAAAAGAATTTTCGCGATTTTTTTTCTACACAAATGTATGCAGGTTTTGAATTTCTTTTTTACATTGAAAAATATGGTTCTAAGTATCTGTAACAATGTTTGTATCGAAAAATATTTATAAATGTGGTACACTGATTTGTGCAGAGCGCTGTTCGAAAACGTCGTTCGCGGCGACCACTGCTGCTCGGAAACGAATCATCCGAAATAAAAATATCACCCGCATTTAGTTTTTGCATACAATTATCTAGTGCTTGGACGAAAGATTCAACAAAACATTTATCGTTGAAAAAGATTGCCTCAATTCAAAGTGTAAGTATGAATCTTCCGTTTCTAAAAAGCTCCGTTGTCGTTGGTAAAAAAAAAATCTATGCATCGGAAGCAAAATTCAGTTTAAAGTTCACCGGTTCGTAGAACCTATTTTAAAACGCCCATAACTCCCTCAGGTTTGAACGGATCGACTTGAAATTTTTAGAGAATATTTTTAGAATGTTATATATCGAGAATCTGTCGAAAACCGTGAAACGATGTTTTAAAAGAATTCAAATAGGTGTAAGCCCTTCAGCAGTACTCACGGGCTCCAATTGTCGCGAACAGAAGGAAAAAAAGAAAGCCGCGGAATCCACGTGAAATCAGCAACTTCGCCATGACTATCAGCGATTTTGTTTTCACTTTTTTTATTCCTTTTCTTGCGAAAATCGATTTTCATTCGCCCCGAAGGGGCCGGGTTGAAATTCTGAACTTTAAGTGCCGCGACGATTTAAAATTCCGAATTTTAATGTTCCGAAATTCAAGATAGGGCCGGGTTGAAATTCCGAACTTTGAATGATCAGAACGCTCAAAACTCCGAAATAATGCTACCCCGAAAGATTAAAACTCCGATGAATTTTATACGAAAGACGAAAACTCCGAAAATCTGAACACCGTCCAAATAATTCGGCTATGGGAGTCTTAAAAGTTTCGAAATTTTCAATAAAGCGACCAATTATTTCGAGAATTTTTCTCATTAAGAAGTGATTTTGCGTTAATTTTGAAATTTGTCTAGACAATGTTATACGTTCTACATCATTTACAGCCAACTGTGTAGACTTTCGCTGGCACGATCTTGACATGGAGGCCGGGTTGGAATTCCGAACTTTGAATGCGCCAACGGTTTATAATTCCTAATTTCAATGTTCCAAAATGACAAGGTTCGTCGAGATCATGCCCGCGAAAGTTTACCCAGTTGACTGCAAATGATGTAGAACGTATAACATTGTTTAGACAAATTTCAAAATCACTTCTTGATAAAACAAAATTCTTGAAATAATTCGTCGATTTATCGAAAAAATTTTAACTTTTAAAACTTCCATAGCCGAATTATTTTGCCGGTGTTCAGATTTTCGGAGTTTTGGTCTTTGGTGGAAAATTCTTTCGGAGTTTTGAGCGTTCTGATCATTCAGAGTTCGGAATTTCAACCCGGCCCCTCCACCGAAAATGTCACGTACGCGACACTTCGATTGGTATATCTGTACAGTCTATCTACTTTATAAACTGTCGACGGAGAGAAAAACGGTTAAAGAAGCGAATGGTCACTGAACAGTTACATGATGTCGAGCTCGTTATAACGAAGTCGTAATTGTTGCCGGGGTATATCGGTACCTCCCCTCCTCCTCGTGTCACTCGGAAATTCCTAGAGTCGTTATCTGTCGGTCGGAGATATTTTTCGAATATTAATGATATCCTTCGATCGCGCGTGTCTCGCGCGAGCACATACGAATTATCAACGATCAGCGAAGAAAAAAAGCGTTACCATTTGTGCCGGACCACAAGTTCGAATACGACGTAATGATAAATAAAAACTTGAATACTTTCAAATAGTGTGCGAATTAATAGGCCGTTTATTAAAAAAACAATATTTTACAAAGACTGAGAATTATCAATATTCGTTGTAAAAAATGTTGCAATGTCGAGAATATTGCAGATAAAAACATAAATTAAAAAACGTCTTTTCATGTTTTTCTTCCCAAAATGAATTGCTTACAGCAAGCGCTTTAACTTCACCTGAAGGTATTTAATTTAGTCAATTTGTCTGAAGTTTTTCGGATATTTCGATTGATATACTTTTGGAGATTCTGAACCTGATACCGATCTCAAATTTTCAACAACAAAAAATTTCAAAGCAAATCCTCATTGCAGAGGTTGCTGTCTGGTGTAAGATCACTGCAGTAGTCGGGATCTTCTTTAGTCAGCCGTAAATGCGCGAAGTCGAAGATGGTACAGTAATATATTTATATATACACTGAGAAAAAAAAACCAATTGAATCAAAAAAATATATTGGTTGAACCAAATGAATGTGCTGCTGCGGAGTGCCACCGATATATGAGATTGTTACAATACTATAAAATATTGGAAAATGTGATTGATTTAAATAACATATTTTATTTGAAAAAGCTCTTCTGTTCTTTCAATATCTACATTATTATTCAAATAAAATTATATTCTATTGAAATCATTCTATATACAATCCGTAGATATATGGATGGAATAATTAAGCGGTTGCTACAACATTTTTTATTTCGTACAAAAATATAATCAATAGAATTAATTATTTCTTTACTGCATCGAAACGAATATGCCATGGACGTACGTTTTTCAATTTCGTTTTAAATTTTCAATAAAAAAGTGACCATTAGAATGATCATCCACGATAATAGTGGAGAGAATATGATATATCCAATGGAATATCCATGGAGAGAATATCAGATATTCAACTGATAAGAACAGATACTACACTCCGATCTTAGCCACACGCCAAGAAACAATACTCTTTAGAGTTTCTCCGGCGTTTAAGTAGATTTTCGGTTCGCGCTATGCTTACGAGAAACGAGCGCGCGTGCGGCTTCTAGCGGATACTCCGAGAACTACGGGTTTCCGCGCACCTATAATTTCGGTGGCGCTCGGCCATCAGTTGGTTCAATTTTTTCAACCAAATGCGCAAGAAACAAATTTTATTTTCGCATATTTTTTTAACCAATTCCGACATTTGCTTAATATTTTCCAATCAAAATAAAATATTGATATTTTAACGAATAATGTACTTTGAAATCGATATCGGATATGGTGAAAAAAATAAAATAACATATTTACTCAATAGAAATTTTATCTGAATCAAACGAGCGAAATTCAATTTTTCTTGTGTACTCGAATCAACAAAATACATGTCATGAATTGAAATGCTTTTTTGTTCGTTGCAAAAAGTGCATTCAAAACTGTATAATTTTTTGCGATAATTTATTAGATAGTTACAATAATATATTGTTCTCGGCTAACAATATATTTTTTTAATGAAAAAAAAACTTTTGGTTTTATCATGTTATTAAAGTGAATAGCGTTTTGTTTGGACTAATAAATCCGATTATTTGCACCAACAATTTTACAATTGAATCAACGAAATTTCATTCAATAACACCCATGATATTGGATCAATGATTTTTTTTCTATATATATATATATATATATATATATATATATATATATATATATATATATATATATATATATATATATATATATATATAGTATATATATATATATAAACTTTCGACCACGGGATAATTACCAAATAATGTTAGAATAATATCATTTATTTTATTTCTCATTTTACGAAGATACCATATATCTCTATATAATGAATTATATTATTCTAATATAATTTTGGAATTATCCAAAGTGATCGAAAGTGTTGCAATTATCTGAAGTTTCCGAAATCTTTTGACCGGTAGTATGTATATCTATATATTTTCACATACGAAATACGAAGCCATGGCACAGAACATTTTTCTTCCATTATGTGAGGGTTCTGCTAGAGAAAGGAACCGCTATAGTGTAGTCACACGCTTTTCTCTCAACCTAATTGCGCGCGATCGCAACGTTCTTTACGTGTCGCATCATATCCATATTTAACAAACGAAATAAAACACAAACATATCGCAATTATGGATCGGTGGAATAAAAAAGGCAGACAAAGAAAATGAGTAATAAATACATTCCGTCACTTTTCCCACAATCTATTGAAATTTTCTCTTGTCGTTTTTATTTGCAAAACGTCTATACACATCGGAACGCAGATCATGCGAGCCCGTTTTCGTCGTCGCACAATCGGTTATCTCTATTTACAATACGCATCCTTGTTTTTTCGTAAGGTCTGATTCTTTCTTCTCATGCTCCGTTCTTCTTTTTTTGTAGCGGGTAAAACGTTATCCCATGTTAATTCGTCCCCCTATCTCCAAAAGAACATAAAGCCGAAAAATATTTACGCGTTATGGGAAATCGCGCTTATTCTGTCTGAATTATATTTCCAACTCCAAAAAATTAAAGGAAAAGAACATTTTTTCAATTTTTAAGTGTTTTTTGAAGCGCTGTATCTATGTGCGGAATGGTCGTATCGAGATGAAAAAAAAAGCATTTTGAAGCTTCAAGTTTCTAGTTTCGACATCTTATGGCAAAATTTTCTTGTGCGCTACGGTTATCGCGCAATCATAAGAAATGGCGGGAGAAAAAATTATTCACCATTTTTTTTTTTTGAATGGTCCACGGGCTCGCGATTTTGTTTTCAGCTACATCAATATATAGGTTAGTTAGCTTGTTTATTCAGCTTCAATTTGGTTTTTTTGTCTCTACGTCAATGTTTTGCTGAGCTATCCGACTTTATATAAAAAAATATCCGTTCGTCTTTGATCATCGATATCTCAGCAATGATCGTACAGGGAATTAAAGGGCAGCTTTGAAAAGTTTAATAAATTCCCTAAACTACCCTTTCGTTGATTTTGGAGATTTTTTTTCACCGTTAACATTATCTTGAAAAAAGTACAATTAAAAGTATTTTTATGGTTTTTCAGTAAATCTACCACTACGTTACAAATTTTGATGGAAATATTGATGTTGCCGAATTTTTTTTTCAGCTTAACGTTCTCCCAATAGCCCTGTAAATTTTCAAATTGATCCATCGAACCGTTTTTCCGGACCGATTGATCAGTTTTACAAAACAATTGAAGGAACAAGTGTATTCTTCCTAAACATCGTGCCATCATCATCAAAATGAGAAGACCAATTATCTTCGACTTTTTGCACAACTTTGCACTAGTTGCTTGTTAAATGTAAGAAAAAGAATGCAAAAATTTCAAAAAGACCTTTCTTTTTGTAAAACATTCTAGGATACAATATTGACTCGTTTTTTAAACGATTCGGCCTTTGCGCACCATAATTTCACTGAACTTTATGTGCATTAATTAAAAGTTGATACCCTCAAGCTGTATTCGCTAGTCGATCTGTCTGAGAACTTGTATGCGATTAATTATCGATATTTTCTGCCAAGGTTATTAGGATTAGAAAAAAACAGTTTTTTTTTTCAAAACGGATCTTTTTGCGTAAATAAAAAAAAACTGATAAAAAAAATAATCAAAATTTTTCGTAAACTTTAACTTTTTCTCAATTTTTCATCGTGCCTAGTTTCGAAAAAAAAACTGTTTTTTGTAACTCCAATAACTTTCGCAGAAAATATCGAGAATTAATCGCATAAACGTTTTCAGATCGACTAGTGCATGGTGTGAAACTTTTTTCCAATCTAATTTCCTTTTTTTGCGAATTAATTTTTTTTTTCCTTAAATTTAACAAACAACTAGCGCAAAGGTGTGAAAAAAGTCGAAGAAAATTGGTCTTTTCATTTTGCTGATGATTACACGGTGTTCATACACTTGTTTTTTTAAATTGTTTTGTAAAACTTTGACCAATGGGTCCGGAAAAACGGTTTGAGGGATCGACTTGAAAATTTACAGAGCTATTGGGGGCACATCCCATGCGGAAATTGAACTAGGGCTTTGGTGGGGCCCATATAGAATTTCCCGAACTTTAATAGGGCCCTAATCGGGTAGCCTCACATGGGCCCTTAATGGCCGGTCACACTTCGCTACTGAGGGCCATTAAAGGCAGAATAATGAGGGCCTTCAAGGATGCCTGATCGACGCCTCATGTAACCCATGCTGTACCCATAAGTTATCCCTGTCAATAGATATGCTCACGTGTGTGTAAATGTATGTGTTTTTGCATATATCTGTCCGTTTATGTAGGGTCATGATACGCTGCCAAATTTTTTTTTAAATTTATATAGGATCTATTTAAATGAGATAGGTTTTTTCCTTGTCTCACGGCCTACTACGATCTTATTTGTTTCAAAGATATTTTTTTATTCGTTTCAGCTATTCTTTTTAAATATTAAATATATTCAAATCGAATAAATAAAGATTCGATTGAAATAAATCTTTATTTGCTTACAATGTACACTGTAAATCTAAGTGTACTATGTGCATAAAATATTCCATTAGAAATAAAGTATTCCAAATTAGAAAAATATTCTAATTTCTCTACACTCTCTACACTCTCTAAAATATTACACTCTCTAAAAATCTCTAAAATATATACACTAAATATATACACTAAAATATATACAACCCAAACAAAATCTCTCTAAAATATATACACTCTCTAAAAATAAGGGCCTTTGAAGGCCCTTATTTTTATGAGGGATGCCCTGTCAATTTTCCGCACGGGATTAAGCTGAAAGAAAAATCTGGCAACATTAGTCTTCCCATCAATATTTGCAAAAAAGTGGTAGACTTACTGAAAAACTATAAAAAGTCATTTTTTGTACTTTATTCAAATTAATGTTAAGGGTGAAAAAAATCTCAAAAACCACCGAAAGGGTCTTATTGGAAATTCATTCAAGTTTCCAAAACTGCCTTTCAATTCCCTGTGCGATCATTGGTTGCAGAGATTATCGATGATCAAAGACAAAAAGATCTGTTTGCATTTAAAGTCGGATATCCAGCGACAATTGACGTAGAAAGAAAAAGAAACAAATTGAAGCTGAATAAACAAGCTGGCTGACCTATACCTTGAACTGACATTTTTCTCTCCCGCTATTTCTTATGATAGTGACATAACCGTGGCCCACAAAAAATTGTTGCCAAAAGATCTCGAAACTTGAAGCCTCAAAATGCTTTTTTCTCTCTCGATACGACCATTTTTCACATAGTTACAGAGCTTCGAAAAACACTTAAAAAATTGAGGAAATGTTCTGTGCCTTTAATTTCACGGAGTAGTAAAGAGAAATTAAATAGGAGAAATAAATTACTGTCTAAATGGAGAATAGCGAGAAGTGTATATAAAAAAAAATGGTAAATGAGGAGATGAAAAACAAAACCTGACTTTTTAGGGTCTTTTAAAATTATTGGACAATACCATGCGGCGTGTTTGAAAAAGATGAGTAGCAGTCACGGACTGTGATCTCGTACGTGATAGCTGGTTCATAGGTTGTGAACAGCGAAATGAGGTATCTCACTTGCAACTCGAGACCGGACTTTTATACCCGCCCCGGTCGCCAGCACTTACGGGACAGGATTCGCTCGACGCCTACCGTCGGCCAGCGCACGAACTAGCGAGGCAGGCTCGGGCCCGGTCGGTTAGGAAGGGAGGGATTACCATGTGGTATTACACGTAAGTTCCACGGAATGCCGTGGACGTTTTTCAGCACGGCTATGACACTTCGCCATAACCCCTAAGTGTCATGACACGCGCCGCACAATTTTTCCTTTTACATCAATTAAGGGGTAAGGCCACATTAGAATTTTTAAAAAATCGCTAAAAAATGTTTCGCTAAAACGGTGCTTTATCATCATAAGAATAAGTTACTATTCGATTTATAGCAAGACATTTTTTTTTCACCGACTTTGAGCGTATAACGTAAGTCCACCTCTGGCACGGCCAGAAATTTTGAAGTTATGTTCCTAATTGCATTTCGCAGAGAAGTACGTACGGAATTTCTGATTAATCGAAAACTTTTCATTTTATGAGCAATTTTATATGAAATTTTTCACTGAAAATTCATTTCAAATACCTACCACTTTTGAATGAAACAATATTTTTTAAATTCCGTACGTACTTCTCTAGATATTCTGATGTAGATGGACGAGAATTTTTGTTTTTTGTTCTAGATAAAAAATTGTGGATGTTAAATGTCACGGCGCGGAGCGTCTAAAAAAAAGATAACAAAAGAAAATATTAGTAGTCGGCCATTTAGTACATCGAAAAATATATATATATTTTCTAACAACTTGATATTCATACTAAATAGATGTGTAATTAATTTTATAAGTGAATCACTTTTTCATACGAAGAAAAATTGTTAAATTCGCAGATGATGATGAATTGACGTGAAAATTAACGATAGTACTAAAGAAAAATTTGAAAAAAACATTTAAACAAAAATATAGTTAATAAAAAATCTTTTACTGAGCGGACAGGGAGGGGAGGGGCTGTCGGTGAGATCCCTCGATGGAGAGAGACGTGGGAATGCCCTGGTGGGCCATCGGTGAAGAGAGGTCGACGTGCCTCGGGGGATTACCGACGGAGCCTCGGGGGATTACCGACGGAGAAACAGTAACGGCGCAGTACCCCAAGGGCACCCGACGGAGGCGGCGGATAAGTATCCATTTTGCCAGTGGGACAATTAGTGCCACAGTAATGCTCCTTTTTATTACGTTTGCACGTGGAGAAGAGAACCGAAGTAATTAGGAAAAAAAATTGACCTCTCCGAAAGGCGCGGATAATAAACAAAAACAAGGCCGCCAGCGGATGATGAAACTTTCTTCGCGACATCTGGCGGCGCACACTCTTGAGCTTGAACGGTTCATCTGAAATCTAAAAATTTAGCGGGCTATTCAAGTTAACAATAAATACGAGTCATTGACGACCGTCGATTTTCAAAATCATTTTTTTTTAACAAAGCGGTGACGAATCGAAACTCGGGCATACAAAATCTATGAAAAGAAGTCGTCATTCAGGGTTGTTACGCATATGGAAATCACGGAAACTCAGGGAATTTCTTCCCTCCTGGAATAATCAGGGAATTTTCGAAATTCTCTGGAATTCTCTTTTTGCCAAAATTACGAAAAAAGAAATCGACTTGACAAAAAACTGAAAAGTATAAAAATAAATATTTTTGTATATTTTTAATATTTATATTATTTTTCATTATATACAAAATAGTTATGTCTGTGCCAAACATTAAAAAAAAATTTAATTGAAAAGTAATTTACTGTAAAGCTTTATACATTTGCATTTAATCTGTCGATCCACAACCACAACATTATTATTGTAGATAAGTCTTTATATTTATTTTTTATTTATGTCACCGGCATAAAAATGTCCGTTTATGATAAAGAACAGGATCTGCATTTGCTTTTAATGTATTTTTTACTTTACAATGTTTAAATAATTTCTATAATTTCGGTTTTTTTTTTCAATTTTGAACATTTTAATATATTTGATCTTAAAAAAAATTATGTTATCCAGTTCAACGTAATTTTTCAATAGAAGGATCGAATTGAGAATTTCCTTTGTTATTTCAAGCCGGTTAAAAATGTTTTTTTTCACAGAAATGATTAATTGCTATTTCTTCGTATATCACTTTTCCCGTATAGTTTGTAACGGTTACAAATACTAGTATGGGTGAAACGAGACGTTACTTGTGGTCTTTATGACTTAAAAAAATATATATTTGACCCCAATTTGGGTCATTTGCAAAACATGGAATTTTTGCAAAACCTGTATGGAAAACCTGGAAAATTCAGGGGCTTTCTGAGTCAATAATACGTAACAAACCTGTCATTTTTACGTAAATTTTAGAAAATTAACATCGATTTTTTTTAAATCGAGATCAATGGCCTTTACATTTTTTATCATATCCCCTGTAAATTTGGAAACAATCCATCAATAGTTCTCGAGATATGTCCACCGACTTTGACAACAGTATCGTCTGCCGACGGCCATGTTTGAGATGTTTTTCTGCACGGTTTGGTGATTTTTATTTAAAGCTTTCAGTATGTGTACTTTTGTGTTTCAAAAATGGGTTTCTTTATCGCCAACATTATTTCCCAAAAAAAATTCGGAATTTGGCTATTTTTTTCGGGCCTCTAGGTAGATGTAGTCCCTTAAGCGCCGCTTAAGGGACTACATCTACCTAGAGGCCCGAAAAAAATGGCCAAATTCCGAATTTTTTCTGGGGAGCGGTAGCGAGTTGGCGGTCTGCAAACTGCTGGCGGTGAGCCTGCGACTCTAGAGCGGCCTTATATTTCCGCCTCGGGCGCAATCGCTTACGAGAAAGAGGTGGTCCAACGCTCGCCGTCGGCCAGCGCGCGAACTATCGCGCGGCAAGCTAGAGCTGAGTAGAACGCGGGAAAAACATCCGCCCGATTGCGCGAACTTGTTTACATCTGTGTTTGGATTCCGACGACAGAGTCCCCGACCTTTCGAAAGGTTGGTGGCCTATGCGGATACAGCTTCCATAAGCTATGTCGTCTATTACGAATTTCCGAAGTAATCTACTCGATGGAACGGTATTTATCACGTTTTCTTTGTGGTTTTGTTTCGACCGGAAGGAATACTGTTTGAAGAGACTAGCATATGTAATTCAACTGAAGAAGGTTGGAGCGTCAGCGACAATCTAAGATTTACAGAAAATAAAAAATATATGATTTTGTCTCTAGACAAACGTTACGTTTTTTTTTATTTTCACCACAAAACACCAGAGATAAATAGTTCAATGCATGGACTGGCACTGGTAGATGGGCGATCGGGGTTCCGCTCTGGCGATACTCAGAGTTGAACATTATACTGTAGCTTAAGGGGTTAGGAGACTCTAGAGGCCGAAAAAATAGGCTTTTTGGGGATTTTTTTCAGAAAAACTACAAAATAAATCGAGATTACATAAAAGTGTGTTCATCATACATATCAGTGACTATACACAAACATTTTTTCGAGGCGATTAATTTCAAAATGGCGGCTGTGCAGCGTTTATCTCGAAATTGCATTTTTAAGTCGGCCGGAAGCATAACTCAGACAATTTTCAACCGATTCACTTGAAATGTTGAATATATCTTGAAAAATACATTGTCTATGGAAGTACGTAGGATTTTTTTTATTCCATAGTTCATTTGTTATTAACAATTATCTGACGGAATTTTTCGCTTTCCAAAAATTTGCCTAAAAAATTTACGTACGTCCGCGAAGTTGCCGTATTCCAACAACACTTAATGTTAATTAAGGATAATAATAAATAATATCGAAACATAAATATAAATAGGTGTAACTATAAATGACTCGAAATTTCATTCTGAGTTGTATGAAACATTTACCGACGCAGTTTTTTCATAATAATCGTCGATTATGTTATACTTTTCCAAGATAGTAGTAACAAAAGTTTTTCGTATTCACGCAATAAAAATATACAAATGCATAATTTTGCCTATGTTACGAAAAAAATTAGCATCGACAGAATAAATCTATACTTCGTATGCATTCTTTGAGGCTCATTAAGAAAATTATAAACCGCCATTTGACTCAACCGGAGCGCTCCAACCGCCAAATAGAAATGTAATAATTTTAAGAAACCAAAGATACTCCAAAATATCAAAGGAACAGAACATTTCTTCAAATTTTTTTCGTGCCTTTTGGACGCGCTGTATCTGTGTGAAAAATGATCGTATCGAGATGAAAAAAAAAGAACTTTGAAGCTGCAAGTTTCTAGTTTCGAGATCTTTTGGCAACATTTTTTCGTGACCTACGGTTATCGCGCAATCAAAAGAAATAGCGGGAGAAAAAAATCTTCCAAATTTTTTTTTTTCAAGGGTCCAGGGGCTCGGCAATTTTTTTCAGTTAAATCAATATATAGGTCAGTTGGCTTGTTTATTCAGCTTCAATTTGGTTTTTGTTTGGTCTCTCTACGTCAATTTTTTGCTGAGATATCCGACTTTAAGTGACAAAAGATCCTTTTGTCTTTATTCATCAATATCTCAGCAATCAATCACCGCACAGGGAATTAAAGGGCAGCTTTGAAAACTTGAATAAATTTCCTGTGACCCTTTCGTTGATTTTCAGAAGTTTTTTCTTTTTACCCCTAACATTAAATTGAAAAAAAGTACAAAAAAATAACTTTTTATGGTTTTCCAGTAAATCTACCACTACTTTACAAATATTGATGGAAATACTAGTGTTGCCAGGTTTTGTTTCAGCTCAATGTACCCCCAATAGCCCTGTGAATTTTCTAATTGATCCATCGAACCGCTTTTCCGGACCGATTGATCAAACTTTTACAAAACAATTAAAGGAACACGTGTATTGTTCCTGAACACCGTGTAATCATCATCAAAATGAAAATACCAATTTTCTTCGACTTTTTTCACAACTTTGCACTAGTTGCTTGTTAAATTTAAGAAGAAATTTTTTTTTTTAAATAAAAAAAAAAGTCTTGCTTCAAAAAACACTACAAAAATTGAAGAAATTTTCTGTTCCTTCAATTTCTTAGAGTAGTGTTTAAAGAAAAAAAGAGTAAGAACGATTTACTAAATGTTGGAAATATACAAATCTCGTATCTGCCTCCTGGTAACCGTGTTGTATCGTCGTAAAATTATTAAAACAATTATTCAACAGTTATGACACTTGAAAAAATCATGCGGCCAGACTGCTGTTCAAACGCTTCAGAATCTGTCACGTCACAATTGTTAGCCCCGACTAGCAAAATAAACGTTTTCAGAAACAAACAATTAATAGTTTTTGAGTTTTCAATATTATAAACTAATATTAGTTTATAATATTGAAAACTCAAAAACTATTAATTGTTTGTTTCTGTATAATATATATATATATATATATATATATATATATATATATATATATATATATATATATATATATATATATATATATATATATATATATATATATATATATATTATAATAATATATATCAAACATTCAAAAAAGAATAATAATAAAAAGTAGTTTAAAAAAATTCTTATTATTCGTGTTCGTCACATAAAAGGAAAGCAGACAGAAAATACGATAATCATATATCGTCGACTTAACCAGCGGAGGTGTTAAGCTTAAATCAATATTTCAGTATAATCTGTAGTTTTCGAAGGCCATTGAGTGAATTTTCGAAAATTTCGAAAATAAGTTTCGAGTACGGCGATCGAAAAATTCAACGACGTAAGCCGTCCAAAGCCATCATCGGGAAACAGATCAAGGCCTTAGGCCACAGTAACGGGTATAAAATCATGTGCGAATTCAACAATTTTTTTCGTATGAAAAAGTGATTCACTCATAAAATTAATTACACATCTATTTAGTATGAATATCAAGCTGTTAGAAAATATACATATTTTTTTTTCGATGTACCAAATGGCCGACTATTAATATTTTCTTTTGTTATCTTTTTTTTTAGGTGCTCCGCGGCGTGACGTTTAGTACCACAATTTTTTACCTAGAACAAAAAACAAAAATTCTCGTCAATCTACATGGAAAATACCTAGGGAACCCCCATGGAAATTTATATACGCAAAAATATACTGCAAATTTATTTTATGAATAATTGTAATACATGTGAAATGTATGCCATATATTGAAAATATACGTGCCAAATTCTAATTTTCGTAACGTTTTTATATATGAGATGTATATGCGTGGTATTACTGTATATCAATGTATCATATATCAATGATATATGTAGCATTTACCCTGCATATATACCACATATATTCAGCATATATGTTGCATGCACACTGCATACATTCCACATATATACTGCATAAATGGTACATACATGCCACATATATACTGATAGGCGCAGCATATCTGTATATATGTGCTCGTATGTAATAGTGTACTTTAACTGTAAGTTAAGTTTTTTTAAGTTTAAGTTTTAAGTTTTGTTAAGTTTAACTGTAATAGTGTTTATACACAGCATATATTTCTTGTCAGGAATATGTATCAAAAATGTATGCGTCATATATGATGCATAAATGACACATATATGAGTCATATATGACGCATACATTTTTGAAATATTTTTCTGACAAAAAAATAGATTGAAAATATATCGAAAATATATGCGTCGTATATGCCTCATATATGCATCATATATAGTGTTTATACGTAGCGTATATTTTTTTGGTCAGAAAAATATATCGAAAATATATGGGTCATATATGCGTCATATATTTGGGGCATATATACTGAATATACACGTATTATTCTATTTTTCGTCACTATATATGCGACCGATATATATATATATATATATATATATATATATATATATGTATGTAGCATATATTTTCTGCATATATTTTACATACATAAATTTCCATGGGGGAAGTACGTACGGAATTTAAAAAATATTGTTTCATTTTTGAAAAAGTAGGTATTTGAACGTAAGAAATGAATTTTCAGTGAAAAATTTCATTGTAACTGCTCATAAACTGCTCATAAAATGAAAATTTTTCGATTAATCAGAAATTCCGTACGTACTTCTCTGCGAAATGCAATTAGGAACATAACTTTTAAATTTGAAGTAAATCGAGTAAAAATTGTTGAAGTTATTTGTCACGCCAATTGGAAAAAAGCTGTTTCGACAAGTTTCGAGTAGTCGGCCATTTTGTACATCGAAAAAAAATATATATATATATATTTTCTAACAGCTTGATATTCATACTAAATAGATGTGTAATTAATTTTATGAGTGAATCACTTTTTCATACGAAAAAAAATTGTCAAATCCGCACATGATTTCATACCCGTTACTGTGGCCTACGGCCTCAAGTCGAGATTAGTCTCAGGCTTGAAGTTTGCCGAGTATCCAGCGAACGTAATCGCTGACCTTGGTGTAGACACCTGGCCAAGATGCCCTACCGCAGGGGTTCGATCCCAAAGAGACGACACCAACGACTATCCATTTCTGTTGGCCATTGGCACTTCTTCCGGTGGACATGAGAGGACCGCCGGAGTCGCCCTGGCAGGTGTCCTTGCCCAGTTCGCCACCGGCGCAGAGCGGGCTCGGGCCGAGGTCGACCCCGATGTTTCCGTACGTCCGGGAACAGGCGATCGGATCGGCTAGCGAGAGGGTCAGCTTCTGTTTCACGTCGGACCGATTCCTGGTCTCGGTTTTGCCCCAACCGGCGACCCACACGTTTTGCGACACTTCCGCCGTGGCCGGCAGACAAATCGGCTTGATGTAACTGCTGAACCGTACACGCCGCGAGAGCTTTAGCAGAGCGATGTCGTGCTGACGATTCCGGAAGGTTGGCCCATACGACTCGTGAACAATGGCTTCCTCAATGGGAACGCTGACGGGAACGTCGGCGCAAATCTCACCGCCCAGACCGTCCGGTAGACAATCGAGACCCTTCGACGTGTCGTACTCACCGAGACGCACCGAGTACAGACGAGGCCTGTATTTTACGCAATGAGCTGCAGTCAGCACGTAACGATCGCTCAACAGGACACCACCGCAGCTCGTCACATTTCCATTTGCTGCGCACAGAGACAGATCACGAATCGTCATCCTGAGGTACCCACTTTTTGTGTAATATCTTTAGGTTGTTGCTTAAAAATATTGACGTAAATAGATATTCATGAAAATTTTACCAATTGTTATGGTATAACTATTAAATTAATTATGTATTAAATTTTTATGGTGTCAATAAAATATGGTACGGTGTAAAAAAAACATGTGATTTACATATTAAATTTTAAAGTTTACATCAACCTTCACTTGATCGCATTGGTTGTACACTGAGAAAAAAAGCAATTGAATCAAAAAATATATTGGTTGATTCGAAAAAGTGTCTGATCGCGGAGTGCCATCGATATATGACATTGTTACAATACTATAAAGTATTGGAAAATGTGATTGATTCAACCAACATATTATTTTATTTGAAAATGTCTTCTGTTCTCTGAATATCTGCATTATCCTTCAAATTAAATTATATTCTATTGAAATCATTCTATGTACAATCCGTAGATGTATGGATGAAATAATAAAGCGGTTGCTACAACTTTTTTTAAATTTCGTACACGAATATAATCAATAGAATGAATGATTTCTTTACTACATCGAAACGAATATGCTATGAGACGTAAGTTTTTCAATTTGTTTTAAATCTTAAATAAAAAGTGAGCATTAGAATGATCATCCACGATAATAGTGGACAGAATATCAGATATCCAATGGAATACACGTGGAGAGAATATCAGATATTAAACTGATAAGAACAGATACTACACTTTGATCTTAGCCACAGGCCAAGAAGCAATACTCTTTAGAGTTTCTCCAGCGTTTAAGTAGATTTTCGGTCCGCGCTACGCTTACGAGAAACGAGCGCGCGTGCGGCTTCTAGCGGTTACTCCGAGAACTACGGGTTTCCTCACGCCTATAATTTCAGTGGCGCTCGGCCATGATTTGGTTGAATTTTTTCAACCAAATGCGCAAGAAACAAATTTTATTTTCGCATAATTTTTCAACCAATTCAGACATTCGCTTAATATTCTTCAATCAAAATCGAATATTGATATTTTGACGAATAATTTACTTGAAAATCAATAACGGATATGGTGAAAAAAATAAAATAACATATTTACTCAATAGAAATGTTATCTGAATCAAACGAGCGAAATGCAATTTTTCTTGTGTAGTCGAACCAACAATATTCATGTTATGAATTGAAACGCTTTTTTTGTTCGTTGCAGAAAATGCATTCGAAACAATATAATTTGTTCGCGATAATTTTTTAGATAGTTTCAATAATATATTGTTCCCGGCCAACAATATATCTTTTGAATGAAAAAAAAAAACTTTTAATTTTATCATGTTATTAAAGTCAATGGCGTTTTGTTTGGACTAATACATCCGATTATTTACACCAACAATTTTACAATTGGATCAACGAAATTTCATTCAATAACACGTATGATATTGGATCACTGATTTTTTTTCTCAGTGTACGAGAACACACCTCTGAAAATGCCAAAAGGCGCGAAACGCTCGTAACACAGCTGCGACCTGTGACAGTCACTGCAGTCAACCTAACAGCCTCGAATTACAACCGAACCGTGCGACGTTGCCAAAGCTCGTGTCTATTTTAGTAGGAATTTTAAACATCTACATTTCGTTTTCTGATAATCCTAACTCCTTCAAATTACCATATATGTAAATAACAATTAAGATTATCTACCGTACATTTGAAAATGTTTGCAATATTCAATCGTACCTGTCATTAATATTTTGCTACAATAAGTTGACACTCGTGACGGCGAACAATGTATTATCATAGGAACTTCGTTTCTCCCCACACCCTTAAAAAATGATTTAGCAAGAACCTTAACCCTTCGACTGCACACTGGGTCGTTTTGACCCCATGATCTCCTTCGTACAAGTACGTATTTTTCAATGCATCTCTCACTTTGAACGAATTTTTGGACATTCAATTTTGGTTTTTCTTAAAGAATAAAATTTGGCCCATAAAATAATGATCATTAACTACAAAAAAAAACGTCTCTGCAAAAAAAATGAGTATTTAGAAAAATACAACGATCTGAAAACGTCTCGGGTCCGATCGACCCCACATATAATTAGAGGTTCATGGCAGAAGTGTGCAGTCAAAGGGTTAAGGGGGCTGCATAAGCTGGAAGGTTTTTAATTACGATGTTTACTGTAGTTCTATAGGGTAGGGTATTAATTTTGATCCAACAACGATTTGCGAAAAATTCCAAAAACGAACCGAGTTATGACGATTTTTGTAAAAGGTCAGATCGCTTAGTGTTCTACGGCGAACCGACCCGCTGCGATCGACACCTTTTTCTTTCGCCTTTTTCTCCAAACTAGGTTGATGAAACGGTGTAATTCCGACAGAGTTCAACTTATACCATTTTCCATGGTTCGACCGAATGATTTTTTCATATTTTTGTCCATTTGCTAATAACGAATGATTAACGTTGTTTTTTTTTGTCAAAATCTGAACGTTTTTTTTTCTACAGGTCACCATTTTCGTAATTTTCAATATTTCTTAAATGTATCCGGTCAAAATGTTGTTATTACCGTATTTGCCAAATTTGCAAAATTCATATGACATGCGCTATAGCCATTAACATACTGAATCTGAGACCGTTGGATTTTTTTGTTTCGGATGATCCGTCTCCGAGATTTCATCAACAGCGCAGACCTACATTTTTATAGGCCATTTTTGTCTATAAATAGTGACTTAAATAAATAATAATTTTTTTTACGTATTTCGAAAGTTTATTTATTAAGGAAAGGTTCTGCCAGGTTGGGCCAAAAAATGTTCGATTTTTCACCAATTTTTAATGCGAAAAAAATTGAAAAGTATTTTATAAATTGAAATTGAAAAAATTGACTAATAAAAGAATAGTGAGCATTTGAAATATTTGATATATTGAAATTGAAAAAATAAAAAAATAGTGAGCAAAAAATTGCGGAGATTTTTGGGGAAAAAACAAACTTCCGTTCGATCGCTCACTATTTTTTAAATTTTTCTGAGTTTATTCTGGGTCAACTTATACACAATATTGTACAAAGTAAAAATATGTTTGATTTTTATGCTTCGGATCACCTGTCCGGGACTTAGAACTTCCGCAAGCGAAGAATGTCATCGCCCGCGCACCGACATACGTGGCTCCTCCCACTCCCACCACCGTCTTTTGTCAAAATTTAAAAAATATTTTGATGTTCAATAAAGACCGCTTAGTCAACATACCAAATATCAACATTCTATATTTAATACTTTACGCATAAAAAAATTGTTATAAATCGAACATTTTTTGGCCTAACAAGGCAGAACCTCCCCTTAAGTGTAACAACTCTTGTATCAATATCTATAATATAAACATATTTTAAAAAATCGTGAAAATAGCCTTTTTAGCATCTAAGTTGAGAAGGCTCCTTAAGCATACTTTTTCTCTCGCTCCTCCCATCGACGGAAAAACTTGACCACTCTACCCCGCAAAGAAAATTTTTTTTTATTCAAATAGGATATATTTAAATCAATTAGGTTTTTCCTTGTCTCACGGCCTACTACGATCATATTTGTTTCAAATGTTTTTTTCCTTTGTTCCAGCTATTGTTGTTGAATAATAAATATATTCAAATTGCATAAATGAAGATTAGTTTCAAGCACATGGTTTCTTCGAATGTATGGGAGATAGTTTTTGCTAAAATATATCTTTAGTAGCGTGAATAAACGTTTGTTTAATTCAAATATATATTCTGTTAAATTGTGAAAATGTGTCGCTTATTCAAATATATTTTCACTTCAAATGTATGAAAAATGTATTTGAATCGTCGTTGCTTCGATTTGCATATGGCAAATTCATATTTACCCCAAATAGATTTTGTGGCCATCATATGAAAGCTGTACATGAATCAAAAGAAATTTAGATTTAACATTTTTTATAGCATGCATACATGTATAATGCATGTGGTAATACGAAAACAAATAAATACATTTGTGGGATCAAATAAAAAAATGTATGACCAAACGTTGATCATACATTTAGACCATCAATTCAATCAAATACAAAAATGTTTGACTCTACGAAAATTATATTTAATTTGAATTAAAAAAAATACACTTAGTGGATTCAACTAAATTGTTTTTTGAACAGGTGAAACCGAACCACAGATTTATTGAGAATGAATAAAATATTCAGTTCTTGGACGATATTAAATAGATCTTCATTCGAATAAATAAATATATTTAAAATGAATAATTACAATAATGGAATGCAATAGGAAAAAATGAAATAGACGCATCTAGTTAATATCAATAGAATTTGTCTCTCGGTGAACGAGTCGATCAAGGGTAGGTTGAACGATAAGATAAGTAAGAAAGTTGGTAAATCGTGTTCACAATTTTTGGATTCCGTAAGGCCGTTGATAAATGGAAATGAAACGACTTACGCCTGATGTACTCGAGGAGAACAATCCAAGGAAATTCGGAGGGATTGGTGAGTTCTTGACCACCGAAGATTTTCTGCGACAGATCGCTGCCGCAATCGCTCGGCAAATTCGGATCGTTGAGAACCCTCACACCTGGGGTTTCCGACTCGAACGCGGCACGATTGGCAAAATCATCGTTATTGTTGTTGCTTCCGTTGGCAGGGGGTTTCGGACAACAGACATTCGCGTCACCCCTGTTGGCACGGATACCGCACTGCGACGATCTCAGGAACTGTATCTTTATCTGAGTCAGGGGGTGGCTCGTCAATACCTTCAAAAGTACTCTGCATTGTCGAATTGGCACGCATTGCCCTGATTCCCCGATTGGAGTTGTGCAGCTCGAACTATTGAAATTATCACTTTCTGCAAATAGAGAAAGAATTCCGAAAAACTCGGATTTTAGTGAAAAAAAAGTTCAGGTATTCCTATTTCAATCGATTTCGAAAATGTTTATACCACGTTCTTAAAACTGACTAAAAAGTATAAAATATGCAGTGACGAATCTGTATTGGGTTATAAATCTGTATGGGGCTAGGAGAAATTATTTTATACTTCATAGTCCGTTTTAAAAACGCGGTTTAACATTTTTTATTTATTTAAATAATTCTATTTTCTACTTTTTAGACTTGTGTGTGTGTAATTTTGCTCTTCCTTCTCTCGGCGGCGCTTGCGTTGGGGGGCTGTCTCCTTGACCATCATAGAAATTCTCACTCATTCACCATTCACTATTAATATTATTACTTTTTTTTTGTATCTTTTTTAATATAATTTATATTTATATATTTATATTTATAAATATATATATATATATATATATATATATATATATATATATATATATAATTTATATTTTATTTTATAATAATAATAATTATTATTATTATTATTTATTAAAAAAATCCTCTTTCACTAAACTATATTTTTATTTCTTTATTTATTTTTTTAACAATTTTTTTCTCTTTTTTTGCTCACGGTGACAGACTTGCCTGTCTGTCATCCTGATCTGAGCTGTTCGAAGTTTCAAGTCTCTAGCTCATCGGGAAGTTGGTTCAAAATCGATTGCAAAATTTGTACAGAACAGACAACAAGCCAATGCGAGTTAATAAAAACGTGATGAAAAGAAGCTTCTTTTCGCGAGTGTCCTCATATTTTCCCTATTGCGAGAGCCAATTGCAGAACGTTCAACACCCTGGATCTTTCCGCGTTGTAAAGTGCCTCCTTCCCTCCCTTCCCTATTCGTAATCATACCCTTTTCGTCGCCAGAATCATGTTTCAATTGTGAATAATTCAATTCAGTACGTTTTTGTACAATATAATGTTTTTTTTTTCAAATGTAATATTTCTGTGGCGCGTCATTCGACAGAACCATAAGAAAAAAAAGGAAGTTCGTGAAACTAATTAATTTAGACATTTAGTTCACATTGTTTTGGTTTTACAAAATCAATATTATAGACGGTATATAGAAAATATTGTAGACTACAGATTGCGACTTTTTCCGTTGTGTTATTATTTTTATTACTGATTTTGAAAAATTATTATCTCAGGTAATTAATATTGTGAGGAACCCCCTTAACGGGTTACACCTAGCTTGTGGCCGAAAAAAGGGGAACATTCGTCAACTTTTTTCTGGGAGAACGTGCGCAAGTTTTCAATTTTTCTACTTCAATGAGTTTGGCTTTAAGTATCTTTTACAATTTTCCTATTGAAAAATATTTATGAGCATGGTCGGTACACAGGTTCATGCAGACCGCTGTTTGAAAAACGTTCTTCAAGGTGACCACCTCTGCATGGAAACAAAATCGTTCGAAATAAAAAAAAAATCAAACGCATTTTGTTTTTGCATAAAAGAATCCAGTGCTTCGAGGAAGAATTTAATAAAATATTGATTTTTGAAAAAAATGGTCGCGGTACAAATTATACTTATCAACTTTGGGTGGAAAAAACGCTCTTTTGTCTTTGTTCGAGCACCGCCCTTTGATGTCTAAAGAAAGCTTGTGGAATTTAAAGTTGATCTCAAAATTACTTTTTTCCGGCGAACTTTAAAGTTCGCCGGTTCGCGGAACCTCCTTATAAACCCCCATAACTCCCCTACTTTTGAACGAATAGACTTGCAGTTTTTAGAGAATATTATCAAATTGTTAAATCTTAAGAATTCATTGAAAACCAAAAATCGATATTTTCCAAAATTAAGTAATACTCACCGGCCGCGATCGTCGCGCACAGTAGAAAAAAATAAAAGCCGAGGAATCCACGTGAAATCGCGAACTTTTTCATGACGCGATTTATTGGCGATTTTGTATTTCACCGCTTTTTCCCGTCTTTTCTTCTGTATATTCTTGATATTGTCGGAGGAGAAGCGAACGGCGAAAGAACCGGAGAGCTACTAAAGAGTTAGATGATGTCGAGGGTGTTATATCAGAACCATAATTGCATTCAAGTAAATCGGTATCGCCCCTCCTCCTCCTCGTCTTATCCGGATATTCTTAGAGTCATTATCTGTTGGTTTGAGATATTTTTCGAATATTAATTACATTCTTCAACGGCGCGGGCTTCGCGCGGCAACGTACGAATGACAAACGAACCGTGAAGAAAAAAACGATACCGTTTGTGTCGGACCACGAGTTACTATATGAGTTACCAATTAATTCAAACTGGATTACTTTTAAAAAGTGTTGCGAATTGATCGATAGTTTATTGAAAAACCAGTATTTCACAAAGTCTGATCAATATTCGTTATGTAAAATATTTCAGTGTAGACAAAATTGCAGATAAAAACATAAATTTAAAAAACCATTTTTTTTCATTCTTTTTCGAAAGCGAATTATTTTACAGTAAGCGCTATAACTTTACTCGAAAGTATGTGATTCGTTCTATTTTTCTGAACTTCTTCGAATGTTTTCGATTGATGTACTTTTCTGATGTTTTGGTACATTCTTAAGCTTATACCGTTTATAAATTTAAAAAAAAATCCAAAGCATTTTCTCGTTGCAGAGGCACCAGTTGCTGTCGAATGTAAGATCACTGCAGAAGTCGAGATCTTTATAGACAGCCGTAAATGCTCAAACGTTTTTTTTTAACTAAGAATCATTCGGTCTGGTTGCCTGTCAACCAATGCGCTTCGACACTTGTGACAGGCCGAGCGAATTGACGTTTCACGTGTCGTCTGCTATCGCTCCGCGTTTTGGGTGCTGCGGAGTAAAACTCGCCGAAATCCATGCTCGATGAAATTATTAAGGGATTACTCCCACCTGCGATTTTGAAAAAATCGATTTTTTTTATTGCATTTTTTTGAAGTATAAGTATCTGAGAATATGTCCTGAAAATTTCAAGTCGATCCGAACAAAATTGACTGAGATATGAGCGTTGAAAGAGAAGAATCCGCGTTGAAAGAGCGTTGAAAGAGAAACTTCAAACGCGTTTTTCTCAAAATGGCATTTCTGAAGTCGGTGACCAAGATTACTCGAACACTAATGAACCGATCTTCTTGAAATTTTGCAGGCTTATTTAATACATAAAAATGTAGTCTTTAATCGTTCGATTTTTTTTTCGAAAAAAAATGGCCGTTTTAGAGCCAAAAAACGGCCGTTTTTTTCGTTAAAATCGAACCATTAACTTTGACTGTCCGCCATTTTGTGAAAAATGAATATTTTTCAAAATCCTTCGATTAAAGACTAGTTTATACTTATATTTGACTAAATCCATCCGCATTTTTTTTTCAGATGATCCACTTCGCCGCAATGTTGGTCACCGCAAACCGTGTATATAAAAACATTATTTCATTGACGGCCATTCGCCACTAAACAATGTAATATTTTTCAATAAAAAAAATTACTGAAAGTTCTTCAAAATGTGTTCTTTAAAATGGTATATTGATCGATTAAAAAAGTTTTGTAGTTTTCTTGAAAAAAATTCATGAAAAAGGCCTTTTTTGCGCTACAAGTGGGGGTAACGCCTTAAGAGTGCCGGTTATTTTTTTTATACAGGAAATAAAAATGTACAGACCCACCTGTACATTTGCAATACTTAATGGTTCTCAAATGTTGAGATGCCAAGAGATTTTTTTACGTGTTCAACGAGAAAACAATATTAGGTGTGACGAAACCAGTCAGTTCCGGAAGACGAAAATTGATACGACTTTTTATGAGGATTTCAAAAGATTCCGGAAATCCAAAATTGTTGCAACTACGTTTGTGATTTCCCAAAAGGTATTCCTTTCAAAAACGCGAATGTTTAAGAATCAGACGATTTTTCCGAACTTTTAAAGAAAAATTACGACTCTAAAAATCGTTTCATTTATAGGGCGCTTTATAGAGATGGCCACATTTCTATCTAATAATTTATACACTAATTAACTCTAGATGCCTGATATAACCAGCTCACGCGTGTCAAAAATTATAAAAATTCCGTAACAACAATAAAAACGGGGGGTCACCGAATATTTAAAGAAAATATTAATGATAAAACTTTTTAAAACGTGACTAGCAGAAGAGTTTTCCTAGTCGCCACTTTTCAGAGAAAATGTCAAAATATCAAAATCTACTAAATTTGCGCGAAATGTAGTATTACAGTTCACCGTTGAGTGTAAGGATTGATTATGACTTATTTTTATTGATCGTCACTGTAATTTACCAACAATTTAGAAGGGCCCAGCTTATGTCCCCTTAAAATACTTTTCGTTAGAGTCGCGTATTTCATTCTGAAAGTCGACTCTAGCCCTTACAGCTTCACCGTCGCTATTGCGATTTTCTCATATCCACTTTTGGTTTAGACTTTTCCATACCCTTTATATTAGTGTACAACGATAATAAAAAATAAGCCAATTTTTTCAACATTTGTCACCAACAATTACAAAATCGAACAAACAAGAATCCCGACACCGGAAAATTAAAAAAAAAATGAAGCACCGAAGACGTCCTGGCGTATTTAATGAACAGTAAGTTTTTATTCTACTGGTCGAATTCAAAATTCAAACGTTTTCATTTTAAAGAAAGCTACATTCGATGAAAAAAGATGACGATTTTCAACCGCAGAATGTTTTCCCAGCCTCAACCTATAGCGTCATTATTTTATTGAATGTGACGTTTTCTTTTATGAGAACGGTTTGAACTTTGAATTCCAGTATATATGTGTTCCAGTATATATATATATATATATATATATTGATTTTGGAAAAAATGCTTCAAATAAAACATGACGCTCATGTAAAGCCCTGTCAAAATGATCATATGTATTTTTAACAAAAACAAAAAAATTCTATATATATATATATATATATATATATATATATATATATATATATATATATATATATATATATATATATATATATATATATATATATATATATATATATATATATATATATATATATATATATAGAATTTTTTGGTTTTTGTTAAAAATACATATGATCATTTTGACAGGGCTTTACATGAGCGTCATGTTTTATTTGAAGCATTTTTTCCAAAATCAATATTATTGAAGGCATGACGAAAAATCGATTTGATCTTCGAGCAGTGGAGGGGGAACTACGGAGCCGCGTTGCCAAAAATCCTTCGAGGGTTTTCATTTTTTAAATGAAAAGAACATTTGCGCAAAAATTAGGTCTATTCCGAGATTTGTGCTTTTCGGGAAAACACCCGCAACTGCGAGTATTGAACTTGGGGCGCTTCTCTATCACGATTATCTTGTAGTGTGTATATAACTTTTAGTCACCGTCGAACGGAGATTAGAACGCGTACTTGTCTACCAAACAAGCGAATTCCGTATCGCCGTAGTCGGCCAGCTATACGTGAACTTTCTTCAATTTGTGTGTTAATTCCAGCGAAAGAGTCTCTGACCTTGTGCAAAAGGTGATAGCCTATGCGGATACATCTCACATAAGCTATATCGTATATTAGGAATTTCCGAAATAATCTACGCGATTTATCTGTATTTATGACGTTTTTTTTTTCACGGATTTTTTTTGGCAGACAATTTCGAGTCGCCAGAAAATGTAATTCAACCGAACGTTCACGATATCTGACTCTTTCTTGATCCGTGTATGACATGAATCGAACACGAGCCAACGATGTATCGAAGGCAAAAAAATTGTCTCTAAGGAATAAAGATATATAAAGAATAAGGAATAAGAAACATTTGTTTTTCGTTGGAGATATTGAAATCTCGTATCTGCCTCCTCGTAAGCGTGCTGTATAATGGTAAAAAAATGTATTGGAATCTACATATGTGAATCGCCAAGTAGATTTTCCTGAATTTTCCAAACAATTATTAAATAATTATAACACTTCGATCAAATCAATATCGTGCGAAACTGCTGTTCAAATGCTTTCATATCTGCCGACCAGGTCCAAAGTGTCTCGTGATGTCACAATGCTATTGCCAACTTGCGAAATAGACGTTTTCACAAACCCAAAGGAACAACTATTAGTTTTACACTTTTTAATATTATAGACTAATATTTCAGCCATATCGACATTCAAAAATGCTCGTTAATATTTTTTATATTGCGCTACTATAATAAATTATGTATTTCAAATGCCGATCATAAAACTCAGAGCAAGTGTCCGTTATGCAGGAGGACTATGTGCAACGAGCACCGAATGTACTTATGCGTCGATAACGGTAAATGTCAACAACAATGTCATCGAATTTAAAAAATGCGGAAAACATGCGTTGTCCACAATTAATCTGCCGAAAAAATCGAATTTTTCAATTTTCCACTATCCCGAAAATACTCCAATTCAAACCACCGTATAAATATACTTTTTGGTCGACACTGTCTTTTTTCGTATCTACAAACTTTCCTCTTCAAAAACCACAAAGGATTCTTTTTTATATTTTGAAAAACAAAATTATGTTCTTTTTCGTGCAAGTACGTAATTTTCAATGCATCTCCCACCTTGAACGAATATTTGGGCACTTAATTCTTGTTTTTCTTAAAAAATGAATTTTGGATCATCAAATCAGGATCATTGACTGCAAAAAAGGCTCTACAAAAAAATGCATATTTACCGAAATACAACGTGCAGTCAAAGTGTTAAAATTCAAGTGGTACAAGGGCTGGTATGGTACAAGTACAAGGGTGGTACAAAAGTGATACCTTTAGGCGAGGAAAACAATTTGCTGCTTTTAATATTTTTTTTATGGTTTCTTCACCATATTAAAGACTTAGGGTATGTTTTATTACCACCTTCGGTTGTTACATGGTATTTTTTTTTTCAATATTGAAAAATGGATGTATGGCACGTTCTTCTAAACTGCATTTCCAAGACTGGCGTGACGTATAGCTAAGAAACTCAAATGACCGATTCTAATGAAATTTGTTATGAATATTTCTAACCTTATTGTGTAATGATCCTAAATATTTGGAAATGAAAAAAAAAACGTATTTTTTATTGCAAAATGGAGCCATTTTTTCGGAAAATGCAATCCTTTTGTTTCAAAAAGGTACCATTTCATCGTCCTTCAACGATTTTCGAATTTTTCTTGGTTCATATTCCGCGTATAAGTGTTAATGAGAGAAAAAACTTCGTAGGCTTCTTTTAGATTAAGGGGGGATTGTCTTTTTTTTTCGCAAAATTTACCGCTTTTTGGGAATTTTTTTGTGAAGATAGTATACAACGGAAAACTTGTGAAACTTGGCATATAGTTTTATTGATCTGTTTACTACATACAAAAAAATTTTTAAACAATTTCATCAAAAAATCCGCCTCCCACCCCCCTCGACGCGCGATGGTCCTTTTTTGATGGTGTGCACGATTTCTCAAAAACTATTCAACCGATTGCCTTCAAATTCGGACAGAATGCTCAGCTGACATCCTTTTATCGTTTGATGAAGCAAAAAAGCAATACCGAGGATCCCTGTAGTATAAGCGATTGGCCGCGGTCAGCACGTAACGCTCGTTCAACAGGACACCACCGCCGTGTGCCGATGTTCTGTTCGCTGTGCAAAAAGACAGATCAGGAATCGTCATCGAGAGGAACCCAATCATTGTGGAATATTTTCAGGTGGCTGTATAAGTTAGAAATATTTGAAAATTCGATTTTGTGCATAGTTTTCATAACCCAGGATGGTGACTTTAATATGGAACGAAGGTTTTGTGAAAATTAAAAAAGTTGATAGAGTTATGAGGATTTTCTTGAAAGTGAACGAATCGACGAGGGCGCTACGGCGAACCAACACGATGCGATCGACCCTTTTTTCTTTTGCCGTTTTTCTCGAACATTATGTTTGATTAAGGGGTTACCCCCACTTGCGATTTTGAAAAAATCGATTTTTTTGTTATTGCATTTTTTTGAAGTATAAGTATCTGAGAATATGTCCTGAAAATTTCAAGTTGATCCGAACAAAATTGACTGAGATATGAGCGTTGAAAGAGAAGAATCCGCGTTGAAAGACCGTTGAAAGAGAAACTTTAAACGCGTTTTTCTCAAAATGGCATTTCTGAAGTCGGTGACCAAGATTACTCGAACACTAATGAACCGATCTTCTTGAAATTTTGCAAGCTTATTTAATACATAAAAATGTAGTCTTTAATCGTTCGATTTTTTTTTTCGAAAAAAAAATGGCCGTTTTATAGCCAAAAAACGGCCGTTTTTTTCGTTAAAATCGAACCATTAACTTTGACTGTCCGCCATTTTGTGAAAAATGAATCTTTTTCAAAATCCTTCGATTAAAGACTAGTTTATACTTATATTTGACTAAATCCATCCGCATTTTTTTTTTCAGATGATCCACTTCGCCGCAATGTTGGTCACCGCAAACCGTGTATATAAAAACATTATTTCATTGACGGCCATTTGCCACTAAACAATGTAATATTTTTCAATAAAAAAATTACTGAAAGTTCTTCAAGATGTGTTCTTTAAGATGGTATATTGATCAATTAAAAAAGTTTTGCAGTTTTTTTTTTTTATTCATGCAAAAGGCCTTTTTTGCGCTACAAGTGGGGGTAACGCCTTAAACGGTGCAAGTCGTATCTTAAAATGTATTCGTCCGATTCACTTTAAATTCTTACAGAGCATGGTTTATAACACTTTCTCCCGTATTACCGGATAATTATTTTATGTTTGTCCATTCGTTAACAACAAATTATCAAAGGTGTCTTTTTTCGCTCGAAAATAGACCGACTTTTTCTACAGCTTGCCATTTTCGTAATTCTCAATATTTCTAAAAAGTATCCGGAACTATGAACGTTTTGTTGTTCTAATAAAAGTACACCTTTTATTTTTTACTTCAGATGACCCTAGTCGCCAGAAGCATGAACTCCTGTTGGCCATGTAGCGAGGGCGGCGCATTCTTTAAATAATGATAACGTCATCGTTTATCAACATTTTTCAATACAAAAAAAGTCAAACTTGACAAGACTATGTTAATCCTGTGCGAACTCCCGATCTCTTTCTTCTAATCCTCTCATTAGAAAAAATATTGAAAATTGACCGGTTTTTTGGGCCTGAAGCTACTGCTTACCGAACCGTCGATCAAGTGTAGCTTGGAAGATAAGATAAGTAAGCAAATTGGTAAATCGAGTTCTCAACTTTTGGATTCCATAAGGCCGTTGGTAAATCAAAATGAGAAGACTCACGCCCGGTGTACTCGAGGAGAAGTGTCCAAGGAGATTCCGTGGGAACGGTGAGTTCACTACCACGGTAGATTTTCGGCGTCTGATCGCTGCCGCAATCGCTCGGCAAATTAGGATTGTTGGGAACCCCCATATGTTGTCGACTCGTTCGCGGCACCATTGTCACCATCTATCGTATCATCGTTATCGTCGTTGTTGTCGTACTCAACGAATTGTCCTGATTGCTCGGGCGGAGTTGCGCAAAACGCGTCGTTCCGACAATCGACATAATGATCTTCCGCGGATTTAAAAAAAAAACCCAATAATCTCCTATTTCAATGAGGAAACGTTCAGATATTTTTATCGCGATTGATTTAATTAGTTTCGCCACAAAAACGTATCGTGCCGAATTTCGCCGTCAAGAACGACCAACCGAGAGATCGGCAAGACAAGAAAGGAGCCTTTTTCGTCAGTGTCCCCATTTTTTCCCCATTGCAAGAGCCTATTAATGAACCTTCAAGACCCTGGATTTCTTTGCGTTATAGCCCCCCCCCCCCCTTTTCCGTCGTTCTTTTTATTCACCAATCGTACCTTTTTCCCCGCCAGAATCAAGTTTCAATTGTGAACAATTCAGTTAAGTTCTCTATGTTTTGTGCACTATCATTATTTTTTGTTTTTCATTTTTGTATTTTCATTGTTGTTTATTTTTGTTTTTCTCCGGAAATTAATATTGGGAGTCACACCCTTGAGGAGTATTGTGAGAAACCCCCTTAAGCAGTACTCACGGGCTCCGATCGTCGCGATCAATGAGAAAAAATGAAAGACGAGGAATCCACATGAAATCGTGGACTTCGTCATAACGCGATTTTTTTTCTTCCGTTTCTCAAGAAAGACAATTTTTATTCGCCACCGAAAATGTCGCGTACGTGAGAATTCGATTAGTATATCGGTATAATCGATATATTCCTGATGTTGTCGGAGGAAGAGTGCACGGGAAATGAAACGAACTGCTACTGAACAGTTATATGATATCGAGGCCGTTATAAAATAATTGCTGCCGAGGTCAATCGGTACCTCCCCTCTTCCTCGTGTTACTTGGAAATTCCCAAAGATTCATTAGTTGCCGGTTGGAGATTTCTTTCGAATATATATTACATTCTTCGATAACGGTCGTGTCGGACGGCGAGTTCAACTACAAGTCGATCATGAATACTTTGTTGACGAATGGATGAAACTTGAACAGTTTCAAACAGTGTCCGAATTAAGGGGGAATATCAGTGTGACAGGCTGAAAAAAGAGGTATTTTTTGGGGTTTTTTTTTTAAACGGCTCGATCAAATTATTTGAAATTTTGTGTATTAATTATCGAAGTAATGAAGCATACAAGGAAATTTTTTTATTTATTTTTAGTACAATTTATTAAGCAGAGGAGCGGTCGCAAAATGGCGTCTCAAAAAAACTCCCCAACGGTTGACAGCATAAGTGCCACAGCAACCATGTGAAATAAAAAATTCAAAAAGATTATTAAATTATAATAGCATAGCTATCGCACCATCGTAGGAAATTTGAAAATTTTGATTTTTTAAAAAATGGCGGCGATTTTTTTAAAAGTCGAATTTTACACAAAAATTTTGCAGTAAATTGTTAATAAAAAAAAGTAAACAATTTTTTACAAAACTCTTTGGCGACAAGTGTTGCGGACGTTGTATGAATCTGAATAAAAACCAAACAATCTTAAGCTGTGTGAGCGTTGTGATGTTGGGTTCCAAATTCAGCAAAGAAAAATTTCGAGATTATCGATTTTTCCTATTCTGTTCACTATTCTACGAATTATATATACAAAAAAATTATTTCCACTCAAATCTGCTACCAACATTGAAAAACGGTATACTGAAGGTGTATGCCAAGTCTGAGATAAATCGGCCAATTGGTTATCGACTTGTCGTGGTTGCCGATTTGAAAAGCATCTGTGTCTCGACCGCATTCCTTGAGCGTACTCCTTATAGATTCTATAACTCGGCTATTTTTATGAGTACTATTAAACGGTTTTCACAGACGTATTTATAGAAAGGTCTGTGAATAATAAAATGGAACTCAAAAAACACGTTATTTCAATGTCTAGACAACAATACTGCCTCAATCGGTCGTTTAATGAAAACCAGTTTTTTACAACATCTGGTAGTTATCAATATTCGGTATGAAAAATGTTTAAGTGTCGAAAATCTGTCAAATGGACACAAATAAAAAACCCATTTTTATTGTTATTTTTTCAAAACTAATTATTTTACAGCAAGCGCTATAACTTTACTCATTTTTTCGATTAATGTAATTGTTTGACGTTTCGGAAAATTTTCTAACTGATACCGTTTATAAGTTGTATAAAAAAAATATGAAAGCCATATATCGTGTTCTCATTGCGATGACATAAGTTGCTGTCTGATGTATGATGGCTGCAGTAGTCGAGGTCTTTTTCAATCCGACGTACAAAAGGACCACCCCGCGGTGTGCGAGAGAGAGGATCAGCCGTAATTGCGCGAATTCGCTGTGGGTGTTCGCTGTATATTTACAAAGTTACAGAAGCCAACTGTAAATATTTTTGAATATACACGGCCAGAAGCAGAGAAGCAATTGATATTTCCTCCTAGTGAAATCTTTGAAGCGCGTTTTCTCCAGAGTTCATTTTCACGGTTTTTCCAAATTGGCGGGCGCGATAGCAAAAAAACTAAACGACCTGTTGAATCAAACCAAAGTTTATTTTCTTCAGTATGAAAATCTCTTTTAAGTGAATCAAAAATTGGTTGTACAAGTCTTTTTAAATCATTTCTATAACACGTTAAAGTGTTATTTTTTACACGTTTTTTTTCAAACCTCGGAAAAGTTATAATTTCACGATTTTTCCAGCTTTTTCTGAATTCACCCAGAAGAAAAATATATGACGATTGAACATTTTATTGGTTTTCTGTTTCAGCCAAGAATTACAAGCTGCATCCATCCCGCCGATTGGGGACTGCAGTGGCAAGACGCACAAGGAATAGGCTGATAAATCTGCAGTCATTTGTTGTTTCATGTTGACATTGTTTAATACATTTTAAATGTACATACAAAGATACCCCAATGTTTACTGGCCTCTTTTTTTTCCCTTCTAAAGAAATTCCCGAAAAATGCTTTTTGGGCCTTTTTGGACCAACGAAACAAAATCAATTTTTTTTTAATTCTACAGTGGTGTCACCCCTTAATGAGAGATTGGACTCAGGGTCGAAGTTTTCCGAGTATCCAGGGAACGTAATCGATGACCTTGGTGTAGCCAATTGGCCAGTTTACCGAACGACAGGGATCCGGTCCGAAGGAGACGAGACCAACGAGTGTCCATTTCTGCTGGCCATCGGGACTGGTTCCGTTGGACATGAGAAGAGAACCGTCGCTGCCACACAAGTCATCGTTCGGTTCGCTACCGGCGCATAGCTGGCTGGGGCCCAGGTCGAGCCCGGCTTTACTGTACGTCCGGGAACAGGCAACCGGATCGACCGGCGAAACTTGCCGCTTCAGTTTCACGTGTGTTTCCGTCCCGTTCTCGGTAAGGCCCCAACCGGTGACCCATAGTTTCCGCGCCATTTCCGCCGTGGCCGGCAGACAAATGGGCTTGATGTAACTGGTGAATCGTACACGCAGCGAGAGCCTGAGTAGAGCAATGTCGTGGTCATAACGCCTGATCGTCGGCCGATACGACTCGTGGCCGATGACCTCCTCGATGGAAACGTTGACCGGATCGTCGGCGCACATCTCGCCACCCTCCCAGACCATTAAACAATCGCGAGTCTTCGACGTGTCGTACTCTCCGAGACGCACCGAGGTCGGGACCGGATCGCTCGGGTGTGCGCAATAAGCCACCGTCAGCACGTAACGCTCGTTCAACAGGGCACCAATGCAGCGTGACAATGTTATTTCCCCTGAGCAAAGTGACGGATCAACAATCGTCATCGAGACGAACCCAATGTTTGAGTAATATTTTAAGGAGGTACACCAGCTTCAGCAAAATGATGATAGATCAATAAAAATTGGTGAATATATTCTTTAGTATTATTCATGTAGATACAAATTTTTTCAGATTTTTTGGTTGTGCCGTTTTCTTACAAATAATTCACAAGCGTTTATTCTTATACCTGGAATATATACCTATATCTATAAAAACGCTATGCTTATACACGTGAACTTCAATGTTCAATTACTCGATAACGGCACAATGAAAAAATCTGAAAAAATTGTATTGACATATATAATACTAAAGAATATATTCACCAAATTTTATTGATCTATCACCATTTTGAAATTTTACCATGGTTTAGCATGGCAACATTGTATGAAGCTGGTGTACCTCCTTAAAGGGTCTCCATAAGCTTGCAATTTCCAAATCACTTCTTCATTGCTTTATAGCCTAGGGTCCTGACTTCAATTTGCAACAAAGATTTTGTAAAAATTCGGAAAATTTACCGAGATATGAGGATTTTTAAAGGCCAGATCGCTTAGGACCTGAGGCGAACCAACCCGCTTCGATCAACCCCTTTTTACCACGTTTTTATTAACTCGCTTTCTTGTCTGTCTGTTTGTTTGTCTGTTCGGTACAAATTTTGCAATCGATTTTAAACTTACTTCCGGATGAGCTGGAGACTTGAAACTGTAAAAGTAGCTTAGAAGTGGATGACAAACAAACAAACAAACAATCAAGATAAATATAAATACAATAATATATATATAATAATATAAATACTTTAATATACAAATAAATATTGTATATATTTAAATAATGTATACAATATTTAACAGTTTGCAGCAGGTTTCAGATTTAAGGATTAAGTGTGTAAGAGAGAGAGACAGAGAGAGAGAGAGAGAGAGAGAGAGAGAGAGAGAGAGAGAGGGAAAACATTGTGAAAAATAAATAAATAAAGGAATGAAAAATAGTTTAGTGGAAGAGAAAAAATAAAATGATTTAAATATAACAAATGTAATATACCACGTTTTTAAAACGGACCAATAAGTATAAAATAATTTCTCCTAGCCCCATGCAGATTTATAACCCCATACAGATTCCTAACCCCAAACGGATTGTCCGGAAAATTTGCGATGGTTCATTTTTAATAGCTAAGAAAATACTTGTCAAATTTAAAACAAAAAAACGTGAGTATGCAATAAATAATAGTAAGGAGTGTAGGGCGTATCTGTCGTTGAAAAAACTCACACATCAGTTCAGATAATTTTAAATCTCACAATTATTTTCACAGCTATTAAAAACTCACAATCATACATTTTCAGAACATTCTGTATAGGGTTATAAATCTATATAGGACTAGGAGAAATTATTTTATACTTGTTAGTCCGTTTCAAAAACGTGGTATTTTTAAATATCACATAATTTTTTTCTTCCATCTTTTTCTCTCAAAATCTATCCGCCCGATCCACTTTAAATTCTAACTGAGCATGGTTTATAACATTGATCGTATACCCGGATGATTTTATCATACGTTCATCCATTTGTTGATACCAAATGATTAATGTTGTTTTTTTTTCGTCGAAAATCGAACTTTTTTTTCGACAGCTGGCCATTTTCGTAATATTCAATATGTTCAAAAAGTATCCAGTCATACGAAAATTTTGTTATTATGCTAAAAGTATATTTTTATTTTCCGTTCCAGATGAGCCTAGTTGCCAGAAGCATCGAAACCGATTGACCATGCAGCAACGGCGGAACTCACAAAAAATAATAATAACTTCATTGCTTATCAATGTTATTCAACTAAAAAAACCCAACTTGGCAAGACTATGTATTAATTGAGTGTAAAATCCTGATCACGTTCTCCCAATACTCTCGTCAGAAAAAATATGGAAAATGGACCGGCTCTTTGGGCCCCAAACTAACGCAGACCCGTTAAGGGGCTATACCAGTGTGACACTTTCAAAAAATCGTTTTTTTTTGCCTTTTTCGACAGTTTATACTTTGAAGAATATCTTGTAAAAATGTCAAGGCCTTATCTCTAATCATTTTATATTGCAAAAATCGATAGTCAAATCTTTCACTGCGTTTTTTCGAAATGAGATTTTTCAAATTTGCTGACATTGTAATTCAAAGAGCAATTATCCGATTGACTTGAAATTTGAACTGAGTACTCTTGAATATATTTACTCTACAATGACGTAAGATATTTTTGATTGGATGAAAATTGACGATTTGGCATTGAAAAAAACGACCATTTTATAGGCAAGAAAACAGACTTTTTTCACAACGACGCCATTTTCTTAGATTTTGATAATTTTTGAAAATCCTACGTCATTGTACATGCGATACCTTGCAGTTTAACGAAATTTTTTCCATTTTCGGTTTCAGTTACTCAATCGACCGGAATTATGTCAGCAGTGGAGGAACTTTTTTTTCGTGCCTTCGAAGGCAGCGCATAAGTCGTTTGGATCTTAATATTTTTCTATGAAAAAATTATGTAATGTAGGACAAATATAGCAATACATATTCGTAATTTTCCGACACATTTTTTAAGTATTTTTCTTCCAAAAAATTCCCGAAAATCACTCAAATTTTCAGCGTTCACACTAACATAGCCCACACGTTTTCATTCGGTTTGCCGGTGGACGGAAAATCTTCGTTACTCTACGAACGCTCGGTCGAGTCTAGTTTGAACGATAAGATAAGTAGAAAAGTTGGTAAATCAAAATCTCAATTTCTTAATTTCATAAGGCTGTTGATAAATTGAAATAAAAAGACTCACCCCCTTCGTACTCGAGGATAGCCGTCCAGGGGAATTCAGCAGGTACAGTGCGTCTGATACCACTGTAGATTTGTATCGTCTGATCGTTGCCGCAATCGCTCGGCAGAATAGGATTGTTGGGAACCTCCACTCTTGGTGTTGTCGGCTCGTTCGCGGCACTATGGTCATCATCGATCGTATCATTTCTATCGTCGTTGTTGTCGTACTCAACGAATTTTTCACAACACACATTCGGGTCACCCCTGTTGGCGCTGATACCGCACTGCGACGATCGCAAAAACTCTATCGTTTCCGGCAGCAAAGGCTTCTTCGTTAATAGGTTCAACAGTACTGTGCATTGTCGAATCGGCACGCATTCTCCTGACTGGCCGATCGGAGTTATGCAAAACGACTCGTTCTGACTATCCACATAATCGTTTTCTGCAGATGAAAAAAAAAACAAAATTCTCGGATTTCAGTACGGAAAGGTTCGGATATTTCGATCTCGATCGATTTCATTTGTTTCGGCACAAAAGTTAGTCGTGCCGGATTTCGCGGTCAAGAATGACCAACCGAGAGAAAGACGAGTCAAGAAAGGAGCTTTTTCGTGTCCTCATCTTTTCCCCATTAAAAGAGCTCATCAAACAACGGTTAAGGGGCCAGTCCACTTTGGAGCCAAAAAGGCTATTTTCGCGATGTTTTTTAAGGATTTCATAAAAAATATGAATATAAAAGTTGTCGGGCTTGCTAAATAAAGTATTGAAATGCATTAAAAAACAAATTTAATTCATTTTCAAATACAAAAACGTAACGCCTCAAAAATAGGTGGGCTAGGTAGCTCCATCACAACTCGGCAACGGCTTGTCTGAAACAAAAGAATCAAAGTCCATTTGATTCAGTATCACACCAGCTACAAAATGACCCTCGGATATAAAGTTTTATCAAAAAATAAAAAAATGGCAGATGAAAAACGAAAGAAGTAAAAAAACGCATTTTTTCGCAGTTTTTCGCAGAAGAGAAGAGTAAAAATCAACATTTTGAAACCATCGAGGGTCATCTTGTTGCAAATCGTGTTTACAATATGTGGTTTAAAATTCAAGAGAATCGCTTTATTAGTCTTAGAGATACGATGGAGCTAGATTTTGGAAATGCTGTTTCGAGAAAAACGCGTTTGAAGTTTATACTATGAAAAACTCTTACCTGAACTCAATCGGCAACTCCTGCACCGTACAAAATGCCGTATGATTGCTCATCATTGTCGATTTCTTCAAGACTTGCTTGCTTTCGGTTTTTCGAAATTTTCAAAGTGGGCTGGCCCCTTAAGACCCTTGATCTTTTCGGGTTAGAAAGTGCCCCCTCCCCCCGTTTTCCTTATTCGCTAATCGTACCCTTTTCGTCACCAGAATCAAGTTTGACTTGTGAATAATTCTATTAAGGCCTTAGGCAACAGTAACGGGTATAAAATCATGTGCGAAGTTAACAATTTTTTTTCGTATGCAAAAGTGATTCGCTCATAAAATTAATTACACATCTATTCAGTATGAATATGAAGCTGTTAGACTTTTTTCGCGGTACAAAATGGCCGACTACTCGAAACTCCACGAAACCGCTTTTTTTCCAATTGGCGTGACAAATAACTTCAACAATTTTCACTCGATTTACGTCAAACTTAAAAGTTATGTTCCTAATCGCATTTCGCAGAGAAGTACGTACGGAATTTCTGATTAATCGAAAACTTCTCATTTTATGGGCAGTTTATGAGCAGTTATAACGAAATTTTTCACTGAAAGTTCATTTCTTAAGTTCAATTACCTACAACTTTTGAATAAAACAATATTTTTTAATTCCGTACGTACTTCTCTAGGTATCCTAATGTAGATTAACGAGAATTTTTGTTTTTTGTTCTAGGTAAAAAATTGTGGATGCTAAATGTCACGCCGCGGAGTGCCTAAAAAAAGATAACAAAAGAAAATATCAGTAGTCGGCCATTTTGCACAACGAAAAGAAATACATATATATTTTCTAACAGCTTGATATTCATACTAAATAGATGTGTAATTAATTTTATGAGTGAATCACTTTTCCATTCAAAAAAAAAAATTGTTAAATTCGCACATGATTTTAAACCCGTTACTGTGGCCTAAGGCCTTAAGTTCTCTACTTATTCGTGCACTATCATGTTTTGTTGTTTCTTATTCTTGTATTTTCACAGTTCTTTATTTTGGTTTATCTCCGGAAATTAATACTGTGAGTCAGCCCCTTGAGGAGTTTCGTGAGAAACCCCCTTAAGCAGTACTCACGGGCCTCGATCGTCGCCATAAGTAGGAAAAAATGACTGACGATGAATCCACATGAAATAACGAACGTCGCCATGACGCGATTTATTGGCGATTATTGTTTCTCTCGTTTCTCAAGAAAGACGATTTTTATTCGCCACCGGAAATCGCGCGTACGTGACAATTCGATTAGTATATCGGTATAGTTTGTATATTCTTGATATTGCCGGAGGAGAATCGCACGGTAAAAGAACCGAACAGCTACTGAAGAGTTTAATGATGTCGAGGGTGTCAAAACGGAGTCATAATTGCTGCCAGGGTCAATGGGGACCTGCCCTCTTCCTCGTGTTACTTCCATCCCGCGGTCCTCACGCGATAACGTACGAATTTTGAGCGGAGAAAAAAAAGTGATACCGCTCGCGTCGAACCACGACTACAAATGCGAGTTGATAATGAATACTTTGTCGATGAATTCAGTGAAACTCAAATACTTTCAAACAATGTGCGAATTTATGGAGAAAGCGTAACAAGCCCACTGTTTGAATTAAAACAAATAATTAATATTTGTAAGGTAAACCATAACTTTTTTATAGGTAAAGCGAACAACGATGTGGTCGAGGGGATTTTTTTTATACCTTGACGTACTTTTTTACTTTTTAAACGTGTTTGAAAGATATGTTAAGGCGGGATATACATTTAGACAGGAATAAAATAAGCAATATTGAGGGATTTTTTTAACTGAGAAATAATTATTCTACAATTATCAAACGTTAGGTATACTTTAATAGTATATTTAAGTATACGAAACAATTTTTTTTTATTAATTCATTATCAAACTGGCGGAGCTGTGGCAGCTTCCCGTAGACTTTGATTTGCAAAAAATTTCAAACATTCTTTCAGTTAGAACATGTATAGTTTCTATGTGACGGTAATGAAAATAAAGAAAATGGCACGGATTTAAAAAAAAAATCGACATTTCACGCAACATGCCTGTAAAATGTGGATTAAAAAGCAGTTTTTTTTTCAATTTTTCAAAAACAATTTACGCCAAATAGAAGGTACCAATATTATCAATATTTCTGCCAAGTTTGAACTCAATCGGCTTAATAGTTTTTGAGTAATCCTGCAGGCCAATTTCGATAATGCAGTTTTGAGAAAAACGCGTTTGAAGTTCACGCCCGCTCTGAATCCGGGCGGCGAGGCACGGCGTTAAAGGACTGTAACGTTTGGAGTTTTCAGAATTTCATTTTGAGAATTTGGAAAAATATTCTACATATATAGTTCGATCGTTTAAAGAAGAAAAAAGAAATCGATTTCTTGATCGTTGTAAATGTGTATCCCGCCTTAATGTACAACGATAACATAGATTAAGCAGATTTTTCCAACATTTTCCCGACCAAATGGGGAAACTTTGTGGAACCAATGTGGAAACTTCCTCTGTATGAAAAAAAATTATAAGAAGGCTAGCTTTTTGACAGATGATTTTGGAGGTGCCGCGGGTGCCAAATCCAAGTTTGCCTAAAAATGGGAGAGCAGGGAGACAAAATGTTCGGGAAAATCCGCGCTTTATTTTTGTCCACAGCGCCAAAATCGTGGAAGTTCATTTTGGGGGTGAACAAGTGGGGCGAAGTTTTACAAAGTCAGTTTTAATTCGATAACTGTTTAGGAAAAATTCATAAAATTTTTGTTCAAACAGGAACGTCGCAGCCCTTGAAAGGACGCGTCGATCGAGTATTTGATCATCCCTCTACGATAATATTTTCAACTTCAAAAAAATTGTGGAAGTATGAAAGAAAAATTATTTTTTGAAAAACTCAAAAACAATCTTTTTTTCGGGCTTGAAGGTACTAAATGTAGAGAATAATTTTCTCTATATTTTCATTTCTATGGACCACCCTTGAATTTTGCCTTTTCCAATCCCCCTCGCGGGTTCAAAAGTCAAAATATAATTCTGGGAAAACTATTGACCAACAAATAAAGAGATACGAGTTTGGCGCTGTGGACAAATATGTAGCTGATAATTCAAGCTACAAATTGTTCCACGGCGGCGAATTCGTGCGATCAATAGTTATCCCAGAATTTAATTTTTAATTGTCAACCCCCCAGAGGGGTTGTAAAATCAAAATTCAGGGGTGGTCCATAGAAACGAAAATATAGAGAAAATTATCCTCTACATTTCGTACATTTAGACTATACGCAAAAATTCGATTGTTTTTGAGTTATCAACAAACAATTTTTTTTTTTTTGGTATTTCAACCATTTTTGGTGGGGTGAAGATATTATCTGAGAGTGATGATTAAATACTCGATCGACACGTTTTTTCAAGAGCTAAAACGTTCCCATTTGAACAAAAAGTGTACGAATTTTTCCTAAAGGGTTATTGAATTAAAACTGTTTTTTCAAAGTTTCACCCCACTTTTTCACCCCCAAAATGAGCTTACCACGACTTCGGCGCTGTGGACAAAACTAAAGCCCGGATTTTTCTGAACATTTTGTCTTATGGCGCTGACCTTGTAGAGGGTGTAGTTTGGCATCAATCCACCCCCATACCCCTTCATCCCCTAAAAAAACCCTGCACCCCAATTTTTAGGCAAACTTGGATTTGGCATCCGCAGCACCTACAGAATCACCTGTCAAAAAACTGGCCTTCTTCTAATTTTTTCCGATTACGGGGTTTTTCGCGACAGCACCACTGGACTTTTATTGCCCAAAATTCATTTTTAAGGAAAAACAAAAATTAAGTGCCTAAACATTTGTTCAAAGTCGGAGATGGGTTTAAAAATACGTTCCTTGTGTGAAAAAGATCATGTTTTTTTTCTTCATGGTATGAAAAAAAAATCCTTTGAGGTTTTCAAAGAGGAAGGTTTGTAGTTACGAAAAAGGAGACAGTGTCGACCGTCGTTCCAAAAAGTATATTTTTTCGGAGGTTTGAATTTGAGCATTTTCGGGATATCGAAAAATGGAAAAAATCGACTCCTGGACAGAGTTATTGTTGACGTCGTGTATTTGCCTCATTTTTTTACTTCAATGACGTATTATTATTAACATTTACCGCAATCGACGCACCAAAGGTCTTAATTACTTGGCTTCCTAGTCGAGTCGCGAATCCGTAAAATGTAATATATTTAGGGGTCACAATACACATATAATCTGGCGTTTTCATTGAAAATACATATGATCATTTTTATAAGGCTTTACAAATGCGTCGTGTTTTTTAAAAATATTTTTCTCTAAAATCAATATGATTTAAAGACATGACGAAAAAATGGTTTAATCTTTTAGGGGTGGTGAGGACGTCATGTCACCAAAAATCCTGCGAGGGTTTTTATCTTTTAAATAAAAATAATATTTGCATAACAAACAAATCCATTCCAAGGTTCGTACTTTTCGGGAAAACATCCGCTTGACATTTATCGGAAGGGCCTAAATACAGCGTTGCCACGGATATTCCCAAAATCTGATTGCTATTTTAATACTTGATAACACACATAGCCATTGCATATACGTCTCACATAGTTTCCTTCCGTGTCATGGTTATTAATAAAGTGTATTATTTTTGTATTGTATTATGTATTTCAATACATGTATTATATTTGTATTGTGTTTTAAATGTATTATATTTTGCGTTTTTCAGATTCGAAAATTTACAGATTTTCTGTTGACTAGTCAATCCACTAGTACTACCTTAATAATGTACTAAAAAATGATCGGGAGTTTTCCATAAGCGTAAGTAATTAGCGTACGAAATACGTCGGGTTGCCGATTTGTTTTCTAAAATACGGTACTGTGGACTGTATTCAAACTGCACAGGATGATCAGCAAAGAGGTTATAAAGGTCCAGAAAAAATGTCAGCTCGGTGATAACATGTTGACTTAACCCCATAACAGCCTTAATGGTGCTTGTCTCACGAAAGCAAGGCAGACATTGAATACGATTGTCATATATCCCCGATTTTACCGGCGCAAGTGTCAAGCTCAAATCGATACTTTAGTATAACCTGTAGTTTCCAGAGGCCATTGACGGAATTATTTGATATCTCAAAAAAATAGTTTAAAAAACTAATCGACCGATTCTAACGAAATTTGGTTCATATCTTTCTAACCTCAGTGTCTAAAACATGATCCTAAATTTTTTTAAATAAAAAATAATATATTTCATTGCAAAATGTAGCCATTTTTCGGGAAATTAAATCCTTTTATTTCGAAAGCATGCTCCTAGGTGCGCAACTAAGTTTCCGGATTTTTTTTTACCAATAAAAAAAACGAAAATTTCAAGACAAATACAAAAAACGGTTCATTCGAAGTATTGTCCCTCGCTATTTACACATTTTTGCCATCTCGGTGGCAATACATAAATACAGCGACGATAAAAAGACGCGTTTTTGGACTGAAACCATTCGTCCAACGAATTTTGTACTGCATCGTAATTGGCCAAGTGTAGCCCACCCAAGCCATGCGCCATCGACCGGAACAAGTCAAAGTCTGAAGGGGCCAAGTCTGGCGAATACGGCGGGTGCGGTAGCAGATCCCATTTCAGTGTTTTTATGGTGTCCTGGACGATGGACATGCGATGGCACGGAGCGTTGCTGCAATATAACACATTCGTGTCTCGTGTCCCATTCTGGCCGTTTTTTGAGCATTGCGTGGTATTGATTAGCTGTTGTCGGTAGCGATGCCCATTGACAGTTTCGCCCGGTTTCAGCAGCTCATAGTACACGATTCCTTTCTGGTCCCACCAAACGCAGAGCATTGTCTTTTTTTCGAAGCGATTTGGCCGTGCCGTCGATGTTGACGCTTCGCCAAGTGAAAGCCACGATTTTCTGCATTTGGGATTCGCGAAATATATCCCTTTTTCAGCGCCAGTAACAATTCGATGCAGGAAACTCTTTCTGTTCTGCCGCAAAAGCAACATTTCGGAAGTGGCTCTTCGATTTTCCATTTGTCTCTCAGTCAACTCATGCGGCACCCACTTTCCTTCCTTATGAATTTTTCCCATGGCGTGCAAACGTTTCGAAATACATTGCCCAGTCACATTTAATGCCTCGGCAAGTTGTTCTTCCGTTTGAGTGTCATCTTCATCCAATAACGCTTGCTGATCAGCGCCCGCAAATGTTTGCGGTCTTCCCGAGCGCTCCTCGTCCCCAGTCTCAAAATCGCCACTTCTGAACCGCTTGAACCAATCTTCACACGTTGTTTTTTATGGTATATGTTCGCCGTAGGCGTCCTCAAGTAACCCACGTGCTTCAGCTGCCGTTTTTTTAGGTTGAAGCAGAAAAGCGATGCTTCCCGCAAATGCTGGTTATTTGGCACAAACTTCGACACTTTCGAGGTTGGAAAAAAGCTCGTTGTGTTGCGATATTTGTTTATATTACGACTGGGTATTCTTAACAGATGTCCAAGCTATAAAGACACCCAATTTCACACCTGTATGCCGACTACATGTGTCGCTAGCGCCATCCATGTGTGGAACCCGGGAAACGAGTTGCGCACCTAGTATTTCATCGATTTTCAACATTTCTCAATTTTCCTTGGTTCATATTCTGCGTATGAGTGTTACTCAAAGAAAAATCTTCGTATGTTCGTTTCGATTAGTCCCGTCGACTCTGCGTGTCACGCCGTCGATGCAATACCTCGACCATTTTTAAAGATTTATCATTTAAGAAAATACCACGTAACAACCAACAATACTAATAAACATACACTAAGGCCGAAAAATTGCGAAGGGACCTGTCCGTTTAAAAAAACATCATGAAAATCAGCGATTTTTCCTCGCCCAAAAATATCTCCCTCCTTAAAAATTCGAAGATCCAGGTCGAACAAAGCGATCGTCAGGAGATGGATTAACTTGAGATTGGACTCAGGGTCTAAGTTTCCCGAGTATCCAGGGAACGTAATCAATGACCTTGGTGTATATGACTGGCCAGTTTCCCCCATGGCAGAATATCGATCCGAAGGAGACGAGACCAACGAGCGTCCATTTCTGCCGGCCATGGGAATGGCTTTTCGTGGACATGAGAGGACTGCCAGACTCGCACCCACAATAGACCTTGCCCGGTGCGCCACCGGCGCAGAATTGGCTAGCGCCCAGGTCGAGCTTGATGCTCTCCTTGTACGTCTGAGCACAAGCGATCTGATCGGCCGGCGAAACAGCCAACTTCAGTTTCACGTTGGACAGGCTCCCGTTCTCGTCTCTGCCCCAACCGGCGAGCCACAATTTGTGCGACACATCCGTCGTGGCCGGCAGACAAATCGGTCGGATGTAAGTGGTGAACCGTACAGGCCGCGAGAGCCTGAGCAGAGCGATGTCGTTCCTACGATGCCATGCGGACCGCTGATACAACTCGTGGACGATACGCTCCTCGATGGGAACGCTGACCGGATCGTCTGCGCAAATCTCGCCGCCCACCCCGTCTGATGTTGTGCAGTCCCGAAGCTTCGACGTGTCGTACTCACCGAGACGCACCGAGGTCAGGGGATCCCAATAGTATAAGCAATTGGCCGCTGTCACCACGTAACGCTCGTTCAACAGGACACCACCGCTGCGTGCCGATGTTCTATTCGCTGTGCAGAGGAACAGATCAAGAATCGTCATCGAGAGGAACACAATGCTTGTGAAATATTTTCAGGGCTATGGATAAGCTCGACATTTTTTAAATTTCGATTTTTGCATAGTTTTCATAGCCCAAGATCGTGACTTCAATATTTTAAATATTTTTATAGGTTTTGTGAAAATTTTGAAAATTAACGGAGTTATGAGGGTTTTCATGAAAATGAAAGAATCGGGCAGAGCGCTACGGCGCACCAACCCGATGCGATCAACCCTTTTTTCTTTTGCCGTTTTTATGGAACATTATGTTTTATTAAGGGGTTAGGCCACAGTAAGGGGTATAAAATGATGTGCGAATTAAATTTTTTTTTCGCATGAAAAAGTGATTCACTCATAAAATTAATTACACATCTATTTAGTATGAATATGAAGCTGTTATAATTTTTTTTTTATTCGATGTACAAACTGGCCGACTACTCGAAACTTCTCGAAACAGCTTTTTTCCAATTGGCGTGACAAATAACTTCAACAATTTTCACTCGATTCACTTCAAATTTAAAAGTCATGTTCCTAATTGCATTTCGCAGAGAAGTACGTACGGAATTTCTGATTAAGGGAGCTTTCCAGTGTGACAGCCCGAAAAATCGCTGTTTTTCGCGATTTTTTTTTTTAAAGAAAAAATAATCTAATCGGTCTGGTTTTTTTTTGTATATTAATTGGGTATTGAAGAATACAAAACAATTTTTTAAAGATCGATTTATTTATTAATTAATATCTATAAAAATGATGAAACAATTGTTGCAGAAAATGCACTTGGATGTGGTGTCCACGTTGGGGGTCACAATTTTGATCTGAAACAAAAAACACAAAAAGATTATTGATCGGTATATAATTGGCTTTCGTGCTATGGAGGCTTTTTTTTTTTTGCAAAAATGGCGCCGGTTTGAACAAAAAGTATCGATTTTAGCATTTTTTTTTGCAGTTTTTTTTACAAAAAAAAATAGGAAGATGTCAAAAAAAAAAAAGCTTCCATAGCACGATAAACAATGACGTTAAGAATATTGTGTAAAAAATTCAACTCGATAGCTTTAAAACTCTGCCCTCCAAGTTGGACACCGTTTTGAAAAATGCTGTTTCGAGAAAAACGCGTTCAAAGTTTCAAGTGAGGAAATTTTAGGTAAATCGTTTACTTACGGTCAATCAGCGATGCCAGGTCCATACAATATCCCTTCTGCTTCTTCGAAAAGATCGTGCTCAATGGATTGTTCAGTCCGACGAGCTGTCCTCGCCTCTTTGCTATCCAGGGACGCCCGGCGGTTTGCTTGGGTGATGCGCGCATTCTTGTACTTAGCGGCGAAATCTGCGGCGCTCGGCCCTATCGTACATCCCATCGTCTCCAAATTTTTTAAAATTCGGTCGTAACCTTCATTGAAGGTGCACACAGCACACTGCGTAGCGATTTCTACTATCTGCTTGCCGCAGAATACGTGCTTTGGGGCTAGTTGCCACACACAGTGATTGAAGCTCTCGTTATTGTTTTGAGTGTCGCCAATCCGCGAATCGATTTTTTTTAAAACTTCACGTCGCTATTACACTTTTTGCACTTCAACAGTTCCTGAAGAGCGCCGAAAACCAAAAAGAACTCCAAAATCACATAGCTAAACGTTTGATCGATTCGGACTTCAAACTCTGGACTCTTTTTCAAGATTTTTGCTGCCGAAGTGCTCGCAAACGTTAGATCCGTTTCGATATCGTGTCGATTTGTTCCCTTGAAACCCGCGGATCTTTTTCGTTCATTTCGCGGATGTCCGCTTCTCGAGCCTTTTCTATCCTGCCACGCACATTTCTCTTTCATAGATCTATCCATTTTGAATGTCGAAACCGAACTGAAAGACGAACCGGACTCACGTTGGAAGGTACACGAGCAGGTAGGAACGAGACAATAGAAATAACGGTCGCACGGGCAGACGGCCGACGCGGCAGCTGTAGCGCTCCGTTGCCTTCTTCCAAGAAATGCTGTACAATAACCGAAATAATCTGAATTTCGGCATGAAAATTTCAGGGAATATTCGGAAGAGTGTATACTATTCGATAAAGCAAAAAAAAATCGATTTTTTGAAAATTTCACACTGGAAAACTCCCTTAATCGAAAACTTTTCATTTTATGAGCAGTTTATGAGCAATGATAACGAAATTTTTCACTGCAAATTCATTTCTCAAGTTCAAATACCTACAACTTTTGAATAAAACAATATGTTTTAAATTCCGTACGTACTTCTCTGGGTATTCTAATGTAGATTGACGAGAATTTTTGTTTTTTGTTCGAGGTAAAAAATTGTGAATGCTAAATGTCACGCCGCGGAGTGCCTAAAAAAAAGATAACAAAAGAAAACACTAGTAGTCGGCCATTTTGTACATCGAAAAAAAATATATATATTTTCTAACAGCTTGATATTCATACTAAATAGATGTATAATTAATTTTATGAGTGAATCACTTTTTCATACGAAAAAAAATTGTTAAATTCGCACATGATTTTATACCTGTTACTGTGGCCTAAGGCCTTAAACGCTGCAAGTCGGACCTTAAAATGAATTCGACCGAATCACTTGAAATTCTTACAGAGCATAGTTTATGACACTTCCTATCGTATTACCGAATATATTTTCATGTTTGTCCATTCGTTGATAACAAAATATCAAAGATGTTTTTTTAGCTCGAAAATAGACCGGCTCCTTCTACAGCTTGCCATTTTCGTTATTCTCAATATTTCTACAAAGTATCCAGTGCTATGAACGTTTTGTTATTCTACCAAAAGTACACTTTTTATTTTTTTACTTCAGATGACCCGAGTTGCCAGAAGCATGAATTCCGATTGGCCATGTAAACAGAGTCGATTGTTTGGTCATGCAGCGAGGGTGGCACATTCTTTAAATAATCATAACTTCATTGTTTATCAACATTTTTCAATACAAAAAAAGTCAAACTTGACGAGACTATGCTAATCGTGTGTGAAATCCCGATCTCTGTCTTCCAATACTCTCATTAGGAAAAAATATTGAAAATTGACCGGTTTTTGGGCCCGAAGCTGCTGCTTACCGAACAGTCGGTCAAGTGTAGCTTGAACGATAAGATAAGTAAGCAATGTGGTAAATCGAGTTCTCAATTTCTGGATTCCATAAGGCCGTTGTTAAATTGAAATGAGAAGACCTACGCCCGGTGTACTCGAGGAGAACTGTCCAAGGAAATTCGGTGGGAACGGTGAGTTCACTACCACCGTACATTTCCGACGTCTGATCGCTGCCGCAATCGCTCGGCAAATTAGGATTGTTGGGAACCTCCACACTTGATGTTGCCAACTCGTTCACGGCACCATCGTCACCATCCATTGTATGATCGTTATTGCCGTTGTTGTCTGACCCAACGAGATTTCCTGATTGCCGGGGCGGAGTTGCACAGCGCGCGACGTTCCGATTATCGACATAATCATCTTCCGCGGATTACAAAAAGCTCCGATTTCAATTAGGAAAGGTTCAAATATTCTTATTGCGCTTGATTCAATTTGTTTCGCCACAAAAATACATCGTGCCGAATTTCGCCGTCAAGAACGACCAACCGAGAGACAAGACAAGAAAGGAGCTTTTTTTCGTCAGTGTCCTCATCTTTTCCCCATTGCAAAAGGCAATTAAATAACTAGACCGGGCGCACATAACACTTTTTTGAGGTATAATAACCTACCGTTCTCAATCATCTAAAATTTCATAAACCCACGTCTGCCATCACGAAGATTGCATCGCCGACCAAATTGCGTGGCTACAAGATGCTGCGCTGACTTGGTCAAATGGTTTTGAAAATTCGGTTTGTGTATTTATTACCTACCGTTCGGCATGTGTTGCAAGTTACTGTTTGAAACAGCAAAGTTCGCGCGGAAGCCAACGCCGAACGTAGAGGGTTACTATGGAGGAAATTAAGACCGCATACTTGTGTAAAAAAAAATTATGTAACAAATTATTATAACCTACCGTTCGGCATTTCGTTAATACTCCTAATTGTTTTCTAAAAATCAAAGCGATGCGATCACCGCTTTGGTCACTTAGTGGTCAACTTTGGTTACAGCCGACACTTTGGTCGGCTAGAGCTGCGTATCGACTACGCTCGGCAAACCCGCGAACAATGTCTCGCGCGGCAACTGCGCTTAAGGGGTGAGATGCAGTCAGAATTTTCAAAAAATCGATTTTATTTTACATTTTCTTGAAGTATGATGTTTCGAAAATATTCCCTGAAAATTTCAAGTCAATCCGATGAATAGTTTCCGGGATATCCCACAATTAGTGAAGGGGCGTCGGGTCCCCATGGCAGGTAACGGACGGCAGCTGCAAGCAACCGGTGTCGACCCCCCCCCCCCCCCTCCTATTAAATTCTATAAATAGTCTTGTTCGTAACTGAAAATTTTCGCCTCGAAGACAACAACAAATTGATATTTTGGAAGCTTCCACATCGGTAGAAGCCCTATTGTCTGGGCCAGGAATTGATGATTCGATGTGAGTAATTTTTTAATTGGTATTTCTATACATAAAAGAAGTGTAAAATTGGATAACTCTTTCAGAAATTTCCAAACATGTATTACTCAAAAACTATGAACTTTAACAAAATTTTATAAAGGATACTTTCGTTTTAAAATTGCCCAAAACGTTAAAAAAAATTCATCCCGAAAAACTTTAATTTTTTGAAAAATTGTGTTAACAATTGGCTATGAACAATTGAATGGTCGACTTTTCGGCAAAAAATTGTGATATTCGGATTCAGCGGATCAAAATACATAAAAAAAAGTTTAGCGTCATCCATCGAGCTCAAAATTTTACGGACATATACGAATTTTACGAACATACGAATATATAATACCGTATCCACATCGAAAAACTTTAAAACCGTTTTTCTCGAAAGTATATTTTTCAAGTCGGTGACCACTATAATTCCAAAACCACTCGATGGATTTTTATGAAATTTGGTGTGCTTATTTATAGCATTAAAAACTAGTTCTTAATCGAAGGATTTTCATTTTTGTTCAAAATTTCTTTCTTTTTAACAATAAACGAGCGATTTTTTGGTTGAAAATCGAAAGTTGTCTGTTGAAAGCGGCCATTTTGTTAATTAAAAAAAAACTTCGATTAATGGCTAGATTTATTATTAAACCTATGATTTTTTTTGTTTTTTTTTTTATTTCAGATGATCCAGTAAAGTTTTATGATGGTCACCGCAAAGCACTACATGCTGAAGGGGGTTCGACAAAGATGACCATGTATTTATAAATAATCAATGTGTTTCTTTTAATATTTGTACAAGTCAAGTTGAAATATAACATAAAAAGTCTGTGTAACCACTTTTGTAAAACAAACTTAATTACTATAAAGAAAAATTGTTGAAAATGCTCGTTTTTTCACGCCTCTGACTGCATCTTACCCCTCAACGGATACGGTGTCGCCGCTCGAGCCAGTTCGAACATTGGCGCGCTCGAACATCGCGCGGAGCACGCCAATCTCGGTCGGTCTTTGGTGACGCAGCAAAGACGGATCAGCCCAGGTAGCAATTTCTAAATAGTTGTCCAGAAGTTGTCCAAATGGGCACCAAATATCCGCCTGGAAGTTACCTATAAGTTATCATGTGCCCAACAGTTATCTTTTGCGATGATTGTTAACTTTAAGATAACTTCCGGGCGAGCATTTGGTACCCATTTAACCGACTTTTTGACAACTTTTTGAAAACTGCCACTTGGGAAGCTGCGTATCGACTTTGCGCGGCTGCCGCGCGCGTCATGTTCGTCCGCGGAAAATCTGTTAATTTGCCGCGCAAGCCTTTTTCGGAACGAATTTTGACAGAGCGCGGCAGCGACGCGCGGCCGACGGTCCAACTGACGCAATCAGTTCTCGATTAGCAATATGGACCCTTCACGTGCACGAGCAGCTGCCGCTTTCATTGTAATGCATCACATCATCTACAAAAAACCGAAACGGAATGTACGTTGGTGAATAAAAACATTGTTCAGTAGTAAAATGCCGTATGGTGTGACTGATGGAAGAAAGGAGATATGAAGCCATTGACGATACAATACATTTTTTTACAAGGATGACTACATTGGAATTCGAGCTCTTAAAATCATTAATTGAGCCAAGTGTGATGAAAATCAACACTCAGTTTTGAGTGTTTGCTACCTCACGAATAATCTTTGGCACCGTACATTTGGATTAAAAGTGACACTTTTCGTTATTCATAGTACGTTGCGTCTTTTGCATATTTTTTTAAATAACCTTGCCTCTCGCGCTAGCGAACTCAGGCAACAGCAGAGATACACGTCTCAACTGTGCGCGCGCAAAGTATGATGGCGCCCTCGAACATGCTGCGCAGGAAGACTAGAGGTGAGGAGTTCGTACGCCGTGTCGTCGAAACGTCCGCAAAAGCGAGGACGAGAAGGGCGGCACTGCTCTCCTACCGCACCGATGTAAAGTCAGCAACAAACCAGTGCCGTACGATATGCAGAAAGCACCCTTTGCTCCCTCCTATGGAGCGATAATTTGATGAAATGAATTGTAAAGGCAGTGCCGTACGATATGCAAAAATCACCCTTTGCTACTTCATATGGAGCGATCATTTCATCAAATTAATTGTACAACCAGTTGATGAAGGCAATTTCTATATAGATGGACAGAATTCTTATATATAGATAGTTTTGGAGAATACCGAAATACAGAAATTATGTCAATGTTTTTTTTTTTGTTGCGGGAGCAGTAACAAACAAAATTTATTTATCGACACAAGGAAAGTCATAAGAAATTTTCATCCAGACAAAAAATTTACAGATTATCACCATATTTACATATTATGACACGCTGTACAGATAAAGAATAATAACGAAATACAGAAATTAAGTCAGTTTTTTTTCCTTGCGGAAACCGTAACAAACGAAATTTATTTATAGGCCCAAGAAAATTGATATGAAATTTTAATCTGGACAAACATCTTTCAAATTCTCACATCTCATATTTACACATTATGATACGCTGTACAGATAAAGAATAATAACGAAATACAGATATTAAGTCAATGTTTTTTTTTCGTTGCGGAAGCAGTAAAAACATAGACACAAGAAAATTCATAAGAATTTTGAATTCAAACAAAAGATTTACAAATTATCACACATCATATTTGCACGTTATCACATGCTGTACAGATAAATCGATCTTACAGTTTTGATTCTTTCCTATTGTCTTTCGTTTTAATTTTCCTTGCGTGATTATTTTCGTTGACCGATCGCGCTAGAAAATGTCCTCTCATGACGAGATAATAGTTTATCACTCTTTTTTGTGAGCTCTTCGTTGTATGCTTGGCATTCCACGTACACTGCCGGCCAAAAGTATGAATACACCTAGAAAAATTTCGCGCCGCACTAAAAGTTTGATATCTCTGTGAAAAAAAAGATATACGGACTTCCAAGGCGGCATTTTAAAAGGGACAAATGAAGCTTCACTTTGCGTTTTGGAAAAAAAAATCGATTTTTTTTTAGACTCGAGGCGCCATTTTGAAAATGGCCGTTTTTTGGCTGTTTAAAATCGGCTACACGTCGTCAGGACTTTTTTTTGCTTTTTTTCGAAGAACCGTAAAAGATAGAGCAATAGCTATAGTTTCCTTTTTTAGAAAGTTTCGTACGATTTTTTTTCACCGTGTTATCACATTTTTTTCTCAAAAAGACAATTCTGAAAAGATGCTGCTGAAATGAGAAACTTTGAGGTTTAGAGAAAATTGCCAAAAGGAAAAAAAGTTGCGTTACATTTTTTCTTCTTTTTTTTTCTCAATTTTTAGCCGCACAAAAAATCCACCTCTTAGCTCTTACCTCATATCTAAACGCCCTTTTCGTCGAAAAACCCACCTATGGCTTTCAGCACTGCATCAACGATTCGTGGCATCCGATCGATTAATGAATCCAGCTGAGCTGAGCTGAGGGATCTCCACGCAGCTTGCAGTTTCTGCCACAGATCTTCGGCCGATGTAGGCCAGGTCATTCGTATCTTTTGATCGAGCTCTTCCCAGAGAAATTCGATGGGGTTTAGGTCGGGTGATTGTGGCGGCCACACCATATTCACGATTTTTTTTCTTTGCCTCGTTTCCCAAATATCCTCGACAGAGACGGGAACTGTGTTTCGGATCATTGTCTTGTTGCATGGTAAAACCACGCCCGATCGTTCTTAGCCCCGATGGAATCGCATGATTAATGAGAATTTCTTTATATTCTTCTTTTCTCATTATGCCGTCAATTTTCACAAAGTCTCCGACACCATGACCGGAGAAGCAACCCCACACCATAACGAAGCCACCGCCATGCTTGACAGTTGGTATCAAACACTGTGGTGCCATTTTTTCCGACGGACTTCTTCGAACAAAAATGCGTCCAAGACTACCGAAGATAACAAATTTTGACTCGTCCGTCCAGAGTACATTTCTCCACTGATAAATCGTCGACTTTTTGTGTTCCAGGGCCCATGCGTATCGTTTTTTTTTGTTCGCCGGACGCAACAAAGGTTTTCTCATGGCGACACAGCCTCTGAGGCCAGCACTGTTAAGACGACGTTTCACTGTCGTCGGTGATATCGAGGTTTCCCTTTGTTCGTTAAATTTGGCACAGATTTCCGTTGCTGTTAATCGACTTTTTTTTGCTGGTAACGACGATATTTTTATCGTCTGTGGACGTTGTCACTTTGGGTCGACCCGGACGATTGCAATCGAAATACGTCTCGGACTTCTTAAATCTCCCGATGGTCGTCTCCACTCCTTTCAAAGACACGCGAGTTTGTCTGGCAATTTCTCTGTACGACAATCCCTTATCGCGCAACGCGACAATAGCCCCTCTTTTATACAGTGGAATTTCTTTTTTCCTTGCCATTTTGATCCGTTAAGAAAAAAATTCGCGTAAAAACTTGTCGATTGTAGACCGTGTTCGCGTTCGAAGTTTTCGCACAACTAACTGGCGTTGTCAACGCGACACTCGTCACATTATTCCAAAGAATCAAAAATGTAAACAAAAACGACGTGCGAGAAATAGAATATCGACTCGCGAGAAATAGAATCTTTTTTACGCTTCACAAAGGTAAAATGTAAACAAAGACAAGAAGATAAGAGGTAAGAGGTCGATGTTTTGTGCGACTAAAAATTGAGAAAAAAAATTGAATTTTTTTTTTTTTATTCAATGGAGCAAAAAATTTTGAATAAAAAATGTTGAAAAAAAAATTTGAAAAAATTCTGCTCGATTCAATACGATGTAACGCAACTTCTTTTCCTTTTGGCAATTTTCTCTAAACCTCAAAGTTCCTCATTTCAGCAGCATCGTTTCAAAATTTTCTTTATGAGAAAAAAATGCGATAGCTCGGTGAAAAAAAATCGTACGAAACGTTCTAAAAAAGGAAACTATAGCTATTGCTCTATCTTTTGAGGTTATTCGAAAAAAAATGTCCTGAAGACGTGCAGCCGATTTCAAACAGCCAAAAAACGGCCATTTTCAAAATGGCGCCCCGGGTCTAAAAAAATCGATTATTTTTTTCCAAAACGCAAAGTGAAGCTTCATTTGTTCCTTTTAAAATGCCGCCTTGGAAATCCGGATATCTTTTTTTTCACAGAGATATCAAACTTTTAGTGCGGCGCGAAAATTTTCTAGGTTTATCCATACTTTTGGCCGGCAGTGTACGCACGTACGCACATACCCCTCGAAAATAAACATTTTGTTTATTTTCGGAAATAAACATTTATTTTAACAATAAATATATAAAACAAACAATTATTCTCGAAAATAAACATTTTGTTTATTTTCGAGACATGAGACAAAACGTGCAATATATGAAAAAATCCATACATTGCACGTTTTGTCTCATCGACGGGACACTTGCTCCATATCTCGCGTTTGTGATCATTTTTATTTTACTCGGTACGATAATGGTACGATAAAACGAAACCATTCTTTTTGTGACTGTAAGTACTATTTTCCTTACCTATGATTGACTGATTTCACCGCAGATCACTAAATATATTTTATACTGAGACAACATTTTTTTTTTACATCTAACACAATTCGCAAAATTGGTTAGCCACAACATGCTTTAAGCCAACACGGACGACGAGCGGGAATCATCGATGACACATGACGTCAGTTGTGTTCTTGTCGCTTAGTTCACTTCGGTGCGGTCATACACTAGCGACGCACGCCGTGAAAACACTAACTACTAAAATCCACAGTTCGACGTACGCTTTTGGATCGGGCTCGCCACAAGCGTTCGTACTCCTTACCTCTAGTCTTCTTGATGCCGCGGAGCGCGCCAATCTCGGGCAGCCTTTAGGGACGCGGCAAAGACGGATCATACTTTGCGCGCGCGCAGTAGAGACGTGTGTCTCTACTGTTGCCTGAGTTCGCTGTCGCGAGAGGCAAGGTTATTGAAAAAAATATTCAAACGACGCGACGTACTATGAATAACGAAAAGTGTCACTTTTGATCCAAATGTACGGGGCGAAAGATTATTTGTGGAGTAGAAAATACTCAAAACTGAGTGCTAATTTTCATCATACTTGGTTCAATTAATGATTTTAAGAGCTCGAATTCCAATGTTGTCATCCTTGTAAAAAAATGTATTGTATCGTCAATAGCTTCATAGCTCATGTCTTCCATCAGCCACACCATACTGCGTTCTATTACTGAACAACGTTTTCATCTACCAATGCACTTTTCGTTTCGGGTTTTTGTGGATGATGTGATGCATTACAATGAAAGCGGCAGCTGATCGCGCACGTGAATCCATGTTGCTAATCGAGAACTGATTGCGTCAGTCGGATCATTGGCCGCGCGTGGCAGTTGGGTCGTTGGCCGCGCGCGGCTGCCGCGCTCTGTGAAAAGTCATTCCCAAAAAGACTTGAGCGGCTAATTAACAGATTTGCCGCGGACGAACATGACGCGCGCGGCAGCCTCGCGAAGTCGGTACGCGGCTTAAGAGGCTACCCACACCTGCGCAGTTTCTTGTTTCAGGTGTTGCTATGTACATCATAGCCTACTTCTTCCAATTTTGATAATGACTTATTTTATTGGCAAATATAACGAATTGACTATTCCCGACCAAAAGGCATAGCTATACCGCTGGTAAAAAAATCTAAAAATTGCAGACCTCATGTTTATGTCATATAATCACAACCAACCGTTCGGCACCGCTTCCATTTTACAGATGTTCATTAATAAAACTCAATTTATTAGTTTTTATGGTAAAATGTTGGCTACAAAGGGAATTTGATGATTCTACTTTTAAACATGAAACAATTGGTAAATACGCAGAAAGAGGCTAATGTCACCAGAAAAAATTGGATGCAGCTTGGTGTTGGGAACAACGTACGCAACTTAGATATTTCGGAAATATATAACAAGCTAGGAGTAGAATTGTGCGGGTCTTTAGCGGGCTTCCACGCTTTTACTGGCTGCGATTTTATGCCGGCATTTTATAGAAAAGGAAAAAAGAAACCTTTTGTAATGTTAGAGAAGTGCAGCGCATTTAAAAAGACCTTCGCATCCCTCGGTGATCCAAGCGTTTTGGAAAATACAAGCGAGTTCCAAAAAGTTTCCGAAGCTGGAGAGAAGTTTATATGCCATATGTATAGCATGAAAAGTTCAAACTGTATAAGTGTATAGCAATAAAGGGAGGTTGGCGATTTTCTCCAAAATATACAAGACCAAGAACATCACGGAGAAATTTTAAAAAATTTGTCGAACACTAGAACGGTCTAGTTTCCCCCTTGTAAAACAGAGCTACAACAACAAATCCGAAGAACTCTCTATTTGACGCAACTCTGCAAAAATGCACACTTACAAAATCCGACACCATTGAAACCAACAGATTAGGGTTGGAAGGAGGAAAATTTGCGCTACGTCTTCCGTTGGTTCCATGGCCTGGAAGTACCACCATCAGTCGATGACGTTATTGTGCAAGAGGAGCGAAATGATTCTGGTACAAAGGCGTACAATCTTTAAGTCATTGATTTTTTGCCTCGTATTCAACACTTTATGTAACCTGTGTGCTTTTGTATATGTTATAGATGACGAAAGTACTGATGGTGAAAGAAGTTCGACCTCGGATTACAAAAGGTTCGACGAAAGCAAGGGCGAGACTTAAATTGATTACGCTGTATACTTTAAAAAAAGAAAATTATAATGTTTTAAGATTAATGGTTTGGGTTATATTTTTGTTCGGAATTATAATATAGTGTGTTTTTGAGTTTTTTTTTGTATATATTCCATTGAAAAAACGTATTTAAAATTGAAACAATAATATTGCGAGTGATCGACTGAATGCGCAATAAATGTCCAGTAATAGGTTTGTTGAGTTTGGGATTATTTAGCGAAATTCTAATTGTTGTCAACGCCTTAACCATACTATTCCTGCGACAGTTCGTTTTTTTTTCATGACATTTTCCAATATTGATCGTTTGAATATATTGAGGAACGGTAAGGTATGATTATATTTGCATTTTCACTTCACCAGTACTTCGAACAGTAGGTTATGGTGTGATAATATCACGACCATCAGACATAAGTGCACAGGCGTGGGAGCCCCTCTTAAGAATATAGATGTCCGGCAGTTGTGTTTCTTTGTTTGGCGCACCATCATTTACTTGCAAGTAACTGCAATGCAATTTTCTGAAGCTGCTAAACATGAAATAAATGACTATTTATTTAATTAACTGAAAAAAATGTACACAAGCTTTTTTTAGTAGTTCCGAATAAGACAGCCAATGATTTTATTCGGGAGTTACATTGATAAGTGCAAAATATTGAAATTAGTCGCAGAAGACCATCGCCGAACGGTACAGTATAATATTTTAATAACTTTTTAATTTTAATGTCTTCAAAAGATGTATGCCCAATTAATTTGTTCGGCATATATGTTTATCACTTTGGTAGCCTCTTAGCCGGCCAAAATGTTCGGCGACCGCATTGCTTTGATTTTTACATAACAATTAGGAGTATTAACGAAATGGCGAACGGTAGGTTATAATAATTTGTTGAATTAATTTTTTTTTGCACATGTGGCCCTAGTTTCCTCCTAACTTCCACCCGAACTTTGCTATTTCAAACAGTAACTCGTAACACATGCCGAACGGTAAGTAATATGTTCAAAACCCGAATTTTCAAAACAATTTGACCACACAGCGCAGCATTATGACGACGGAATTTGGTCGGCGATGCAATCTTCGTGATGGCAGACCTGAGTTTATGGAATTTTGGATGATTGTAAGCGATAGGTTATTATAACTCAAAAACGAGTTATGGGCTTCCGGTCTAAACGTCAAAAACCCTGGTTTTCTTTGACTTATAGCCCCCCCCCCTCCCCCCGGCCGTTCTCGTTATTCACCAATCGTACCCTTTTTCCCGCCAGAATCAAGTTTCAATTGTGAATAATTCAATGAAGTTCACGATTTTTTTTGTGCACTATCATTTTTTTTATTTTTGTATTTTCATTGTTGTTTATTTTTGTGTATCTCCGGAAATTAATATCGTCGGTCCCCCCTTGTGAAGTATTGTGAGAAACCCGCTTGGGAAATATTGTGAGATCGTTGAACAGTACTCACGGGCTGCGATCGTTGCGATCAGTAGGAAGAAATGAAAGAAGAGGGACCCACTTGAAATCGCGAACTTCGCCATGATGTGATTTATCGGCGATTTTCTTTCGCTTCTCTAAAAAGGCGATTTTTATTCGGAGAAGGCCGCGGTAAAAGAAGCGAACAGCTACTGATTGAAGAGATTGAAGATGCCATGTGCCACACGCCAAGAATTTCGACGTGGCCTCTCGTTAAGATCTCGCATTTTTTTGGTACGAGTGACTACCGACGGATGGCGCAGCACTCGCGAATTCGGTCTCGATGCTTCGCACTGCGACGAACAGTCGAGGCGCCTGTATATAAGACCGTGCCCAAGAAAAACCGTACCGAGCGCCCGTAAGCCCTGTTCTTCCATGTGAATCTATGTTCTCGGCTAACATGCGCGATATTGCAACTCATTTTGCTCACTCTGCTCACAATGTATATGTTGAGCTCACGTTAAGCTGTTAGTCCGGAAAAATAGTCCGCTATGTTGGTATGACACCAAACCTAAAGGGAAAATTTTTCCTTTTAAACATTAATACGGCGGTTTTTATTCTCAGGCGAAATGAAAAAGGAGATAAAAAATGAGGAAAAAACATTTCGTCACTTTCTCGGGATCTATAAACATTTTTTCTTCTCGTTTTTATTTACAAAACGTTTATAAACATCGCAACGTAGTATCTTTCGAGCTCGTTTTCGTCGTCGCACAATTAATTATAGCTATTTACAGTACACGTTCTGGTTTTACCCTAGAATGCACATTTTTTCTTGTTTCGTTATGTTCTTTTTTTTGTGACGGATCAGAAATTATCGTGTGTACTTTCGTCCCCCCATCACGAAAAGAAGAAAAAAGAACAAAAATGTTTACACGTTTTTACAAATCGCCGATTACTTTGTTATTTCCATTTTGGTGTCGCGAGCAATGGTTTTCACGTTGATTTGCACGAAAAGAAAAGATTCTCGAAATTGGCTACACTGACTATGTAGCTATACAGTTAATGTAGCTAATATAGCTAATAATATTAACTATATAGCTGTACAGTTAGTACTGTGCAGATATATGTTTTACCATGTTATCGCTGTATAGTCGATACAGAGGGCGATATTGGCTATACAGATATACAGTTAGTACAAGCTTGTGATACCAACTTTACAGCGATACGCTCAATACAGCTAGTGTGGCTGTATTAACAATAAACTCACATTATGTTGCATCGTCGGTGCACGGTCAATTCGGATAACAATATTGCTATACAGGCATATGAAGGTAACATTGGCTATGTAGTTGGAGCAACTAGTAATAACAATAATTATGACACAATATTAATATAGCTAACAATAGTAATACTCAAATAGTTAAAATTATATGGTTGTACGTATTTTAATTAATTATTATATTATGTTGTATCTACACAGTTAATATAACTATTATTTGCAATACTAATGTAGCTACTAATATTCAATATTACGTATTTGGGTATATAGTTATTGTCAGCTACGTTGGTATCGCTAATATTACTTATGTTATTAGTTTTATTAACTATGTAGCTACACTATAATATAATATCATAATTTATTATAACTATATAGCAGTAACTATTTAGGTAGTAGTTAATATTATTAGCTATATTTTCATATTCATATTACTATGTTAATAATAGCTAGGGTCAAGTATATATCTATACTATCTTCCGCCCACGGCTTCGCCCGCGTTGATACACGCAAGAGATACCATTTTCTATAGAAACTTTTACACCCAATTTGACCCGCTTAAAAGTTGATTTTCGATAAATCCTTTCTTACTGCCCCTCATATCTTCCAAATTTCATGTTTCTACCTTTAGCGGTTTGGGCTGTGCATTGTCTATATGTCAATCAGTCACGGAACCGTTTTATATACATAAGCAGTTGTTCATATTATTCGATTTTATTGTTCCGAATAACACACTTATTCAGTTTGCACTGGGAAACATTCATCTACCCCGGTGGCAGGGCCAGGTTTAGGGGGGGGGGGGGGGGGAGAGCGAAACAGACTGCAGCCTGGCGGCATCCACGAGAAGCTTCGATAATTCAAATTTTCAGTAAAACTTGCTCATCATTAGTACGTAAAAGTTAGTGAACAAAAATCACTCCGGCGATCTGACGCAGAAAAGTTCTCACGCTTTGATGAAACACGTTTTTTTTAATGACATTTTAAAACGTATTTCTGTAAAAAACTAACGACAAACACCAAACACAATGAATTCCTTATAAAAGAATATACATCGTGAATTAGATTTTTTTCAATGTCACGGGGATTGAGCCAACCATTAATTTGGTGAAATTTTGCAGTGTAAACGGAAAAGAGGGAGAAAGGAGAGAAATAAAGCCTATGAAAGTTTCGATATCTCTCCCCAAGTAAAACAGCATATGTTCCTAGTCTATCCCATAAGAGTACCGTAGATGGTAATACAACAGCCTCAGGGCCCTGATATGGCGATCAATACAGCTGGGCATAGCCGATATTATTATCTGTATTAACCGCATGACGACATAGCACGCATACGAGCTACATATTAATAAGTCATATAGCTTTAACACATTGCCATTCGAGCCTGACGACTTTTCCACCTGTGAAAAGTCCTCCGGAAAACCGCACGAAAACTCCCGAACTCCAATATTTGCATGGCCAAACGTGCGTACTTGGTTTCGAAAAAAAAACATGGTTAATTCTGTATAGGAAATAGATCTTTGAAGTGCTGGAAAACTTCGGAAAAGGGAAAAGTCGTCCGGACCGGAAATCGTGGAGGCGTTCAAGTGGTTAGGAGACTTATGAACGAGTAGTCGGTCCCATCGAAGTTTACAATGGTTGATCGCGGTCGCTTGATTCACTTGGATAACTTGGATACTTTGAACCATTTGACTGAATTACCGACTGCAACGCTCTACTCTATGCCCTATTCTCGTCACACTTTACACACGCGTAATCGAAGGACGACGTCCGCGAAGTTTGCGTTGAAAATTCATCTTTGTATCTTTTTTTCTCCTCGTGTTATCTGACTTTTGCGATCCTTATCGGAAACCTTACAATGAAGATCTCAAAAATCTCAAAATAAAATGTTCAATCTACTCAAAAGATATTAGAAAAAGATAGAAACCTTGACACTTCGTGACGCCCAAATGGCACGAGCGGCGATGGCGGAAGTATACGACAACTTCCACATCTCGCAAATTCATCTATCCACTCTATCAATATTATTATTATTGTTGTTATTATTATTCTTTGTATACTATTGACAATGCATTTTCACGATCTCATTTCGGACTAAAGGGACGACGGAAATATTTGTCGCTTTTACGTACTACGCACTCAAACCCCCAGTTTCAAAACAGGTACACAGAGGGGGGGGGGCTCAAACAATACGTTGTCGGAAGTTGCGCCGTTGCAGGGAAACCAATTTTAGTTTTTTAAAAGACCCAATTTTTCAGGATCCTCGTTAGAGTATCCAACGACGTGAACCTCCACAAGAAGAAGATTTTTAATAAAGATGAAGATATTTAGGACTAAAAAAAAAAGTTCGCTGCATTCCAACGACGGAAACTTCAACAGCGATAGCCCTTTGAGCCGCAAGATTTTCCTTACTTACGATTTACTTAACATTTCTTACTAGTAGAGGCATTGTGAGATCGCTGATATTACGAGTCTGAACTCAAAAACCGGAAATATCAAACAGCAGATCCAATATGCTGGATCAAAATGCGAGAAATTACTTTGATATGGATGACATTTGGTACTAGGGGCTTTTCGAGGTCGCTATCTACGAGTCTGAATCCAAAAATCGGAAATTCAAAATAACAGATCCAATATGGCGGACCCGAGTTCGACTGCTCGTTTTGGCGGAAATATTGGTACTTCGGAACTTTCAGAGTTCAATCATTGCGAATCTAAACTTAAAATCGACCAATTCGCGACAGCAGATCCAACAGGCTCCGACCCAAATTCAAAAGATTACGTGATATGAATTAAAGTTTGTCTCGGAGTGTTTTCGAGGTCACTGACTTCGAGTCTGAGAGCCGAAAAATCAATAATTCAAAATTGCTGACTCTCGTTATCCGCCGTATTGGATTCTGCTATGTTACATTTTTTATTCGGAATTGTTCGATTTTTTTCGCTTGCCCACATTTCTTTGGGCTTATTCGAATGTTTTATTTGTTTGCGTTTGTTCTTTTTTTGTTTAGGTCTTGGATTTGTTCGGATTTGTTGGTGTTTGGTTGTCCTTGTTCGGCTATGTTCGGGTTTGGTCGAGCTTTTTTTGTTCGCTTGGATTTATTCGATTTTTTAGGTTCGTTCATTTTTGTAATTTGTTCGATTTCTTTGTTTGTTTCGGCCTGTTTAAGTTTTTTTGTTGGCTTAGTTTTCTTCCTTTGTTTGGGCTTGTTCAAGTTTTTTTGTTTGTTCGGGTATGTTCAGTTCTTGCCGGATTTGTTCGGATTCGTTTGGGTTTGGCAATATTGGATCCTCCATTTTGAAATATATTTTTTTCTTGTACACCCACAACTCAGTCACCTCGCACTCCCATAGAAAATCGATGCGCGCCCTTTTTTTCTTCACTACTGACAAAATCGATCGTCGATATCACGTTCACACGTTGCACACACACACACTCGCACGAACAACGAGTCATCGATCTGGCTATCGATGAAAAAAATGTCTCAAAAAAACACCTGACGAAAGAACTCCGTAGAAAGAAAAACAAATGTAAAGATAAAACGACGAAGGAGAGTATCGATCAGGCCATCGACACGACACAGTCAGAATACACAAAGCGGCTCAGATGAACTTGAAACACTTTTGCTTGTCGTGGGGTATTCGCGTTTTGAACAGTATCGAGTCCGCCCGATACTGCGTATTCAGAAGGGGCATGTACCCGAATACCTGAGAGAAGAAGTTTATGCACCTGTGACGTTCCTGAAAGTGCGTGTCGTCCTCGGACAGCGAGACGGGACAGCCCGGACATCTGAAGGTCCACCGTGACGTCACCTGTGAGAGAGATAAAAAAAAAAGAAAATATTTGAAAATCAATCGGGGTGGTTTCTTTCAATTAAAATACAAAAATAATTCAATTATTTTAGTTCATTTGTTCGAAAAATAAAATTAATATTTTTTCTCTATTTATGTTAATCAGTTCTGGTTTTTTTAATTTTTTAAATTTGTTTTCAAATAATTTTTTTCAAATCGTTTTCTTCGTATTTATTTTTGATTATTTTTTTCTTTTCTTTAATTTTTTTTACTCAGGCTTTTCTAACATTGGCGAACGCTGTGAAGAGTGTGTACCTTGACCGGTGGTTTCCTCGTAATGTGCGATATGAGAAAATTCATCGCGATGTCCTCGCAGTTCATGTACTCGTCGACCTTGTCCCTTATCGCCTGTGGCAGCCAGTGCGTGTACAGATACGTGTAGTGTTTGTGTATGAAGGCGGCGCCTGTAAGAACCATCGACAATTCGCAAGAATAATTCGAATTGTAGTTCCAGGCGTTGTGATAATTTTGATCCCAGGCGTGAAAACGACCGGGAAAACCAACCACGCGATCGCGATGCTCCCTCCATACTCTGAAGAGGAAAACAAAAGCGATTTAACCCAGCTTGGATGACGGCGTAGGTAAGACGCATTGGAGTAAGCGTTGCGTCGTTGTTGGAAGATTTACCGGAAGCCAAACATGATCTCGTCGTGGCGAAGATGAGCGTCGTCGTCGACTGACAGGACCGCCTCAGTCTCGATAGAATCGAACGGCAAAAATCTGTTGTTCAAGCTGTTTCTCGGTGCTTTTATCACCTGCGATGAATAATGACGATTGTTAAACGCGCGCCCGCCTCGACAACGCAGCCTCGAATCCCAATGCCGAAGATCAGATGAAGCGTCGGACTCGACGCGAATATCTCGGCCAATTTTTGTCGCACATTAAAAAAAGGGCTTTGCTCGCCAGAACACGCTACGTGCTCACCCAGGAAACCCTGACAGTAGTGAATCACCCTGTATATTAGGGTAATTTAAAAAATCGACTACTATTTTCAAATTCTCCTATTCAGTAGGTGCAATGAGGTGAAATAAAACGGCTGTTAAAATATCAGCCCTTAAGGGGAGATATACACCTAGATCGTCGAGGTCGAGGATTTAGAAGCTATGAACATTCCGTCGACCGTAGAAGACCTACACTATGGGCCTGGCATCGATGATTCCATGTAAGTTGACAAATTTCATGATTTATTCATTCCCAAATGTTCAAACGCGTTTTTCTCAAAACCACGTTTTTCAATCGGTACCCAAAATTTCTCGAAAACGAATCAACCGATTGCCTTGAGGTTTTTTTTTGTTATTCTATACACCATTATCTAGTACTTGTCATAGGATTTTTTTCCCTTACTTAGTTTTTGCTTTATCGGGAAAATAATAACTAATTTTTGGCCCAAAAATCACTATGTTCAAACGTCCGCCATTTTGTCATAAATCGATATTTTCAAAATCGGCTATGACAAGTACTAGATTATAGTATCTTTTTTAATCATCTTTTTGGTGTTTTTTTTTTCAGATGATTTTTGAAGAAACGCCAGTGTGTACCGTATACGCAGATGTTTTTACGACGCTCCAAGGATCATACAATATCTTTGTATATTTTTGATATTTTTAAATAAAATTCAACATATTTTTGAATTTATATACTTTTAGATAATTAAACCCCCAATCTGAAATTTCAAATAGATTTCCTTGAAAAAATTCACAAAAATGACCTTTTTCCGGCTCCTAGGTGTATATCTCCCCTTAATATTAATATTTAAACGTTCCTTATCGCAAGTTCCTATTTTTCATGCTAATAACATGGAGAAAACTTCGCTTTCAAATTTTATAACTCGTCAACGGATAACCCTATAACAGTGCACAAGAAATTTTTTTGCAGGGAATTGGACGCTCTGTAAAAAGGTCTCTTTTCGTTTTATGATAAATCTACTCTTTCAAAAGTTATTCAAGGTCAAATTCGGATTTATAGGAAATTTTAAGATTTTTTCTCTTTTCCGACGAAACTATCGGACGTATCACAAAATTTCATAGGACCTTTTTTGTAGATCGTTTCAGTTTCTATAAAATCATGTCCTTCAATAATTTGAACATTTCGTAATCTAATAGTTGACGGCTTTACAAATTCATTATTTGGATGAAATTTGCTATGTCCTCAAAATTAATTGTTATTTCAACCAAAAATATAAATAAAAAGACACAAATTTTGATGAAGGTACTTTTAAATGTTTACTGTTGATAAAAATTGTAAAACACATGAGTACTTTTTTCATTTTATTGACAGTTTCTTTCTAAAACAATACATTTTTCAACTCAAAATATGAAAGTTATGGAAAAAATTACTTAATAACTTGTTCGTACTGTATATAAAGAATGAAGATTATTTTTGGTTAATATTACAATTAATTCCGCGGAAATAGTAACTTTCCCGGGTAACAGGGAGCAAGGTTTACACCTATTTATTTAAGGTTTACACCTTTTTATACACCGGTATTTCCTTCTCTTCGCGTTACCTGCTTCGGAAATATCTCAAATTCTTTTACGTACGCGCGTATCTGTTTGACCGGCTTCTTCTTCGATAATTCTTCTAATTTTGGTCTTAGTTCTTCCCCCTCTTTGTTCTCCAGCACTTCTTCCAGTTTTTCCACTACTTTCGCTGCGAATTTTTCCTTCACCGCTTTGCACAAATGTATTCCACGCTCTACACCCCCCCCCCCCCCCACACATTCGGCAGTTGATGTCTCTGTACCCCTTATTACCTTTTTTCCCTACATTCCCGCACGGAAACCTGTTAACTATTAAACTATTAAATTTAAATTATTTAATTACACGATTTTATATGAAATAAAATGATCTACAAAAAAGACTCTACGTCATTTTGTGGTAAGTCTGATAGTTCGGCCGGAAAAGTGAAGAAATCTTGAAACTTACTGTATATTCAATTTTGACCTTGAATAACTTCCGAAAGAATATATTTATCACCAAATGATAAGAGACCTTTTTATAAAGCGTTCAATTCTTTGTAAAAAAATATTTGTACATTGTTGTTCGTTTACGCGTTGGCGAGTTATAAAAATCAAAAGTAGCAAGCAAAGTTCTCTCAGTGTTATTAGTATGGGAAATAGAAAATCGCGATGAGGAACCTCTAAGTATTAAGGGGTTAGGCCACTCTAGAGGCCGAAAAAATAGGCTTCTTGAGGATTTTTTTCAGAAAAACTACAAAATAAATCGAGATTGCAAAAAAGGGTGTTTATCATATATATCAGTGACTGTATACAATAATTTTTTTGAAGTGCTTAATTTCAAAATGGCGGCTGTGCAGCGTTTATCTCAAAACTGCATTTTCTAAGTTGGCCGGAAACATAACTCAGACAATTTTCAACCGATTCACTTGAAATGTTAAATCTGTCTTGAAAAATACATTGTCTATGGAAGTGCGTAGGATTTTTTTTTATATTGCATAGTTCATTTGTTATTAACAATTATCTGACGAAATTTATCGCTTTCTAAAAAGTTGCCTAAAAAATCGTCAGATAATTGTTAATAACAAATGAACTATGTAATATAAAAAAAATCCTACATACTTCCATAGACAATGTACTTTTCAAGATATATTCAACATTTCAAGTGAATCGGTTGAAAATTGTCGGAATTATGTTTCCGGCCAACTTAAAAAATGCAGTTTTGAGATAAACGCTGCACAGCCGCCATTTTCAAATTAATCGCTTGAAAAAAATTATTGTATACAGTCACTGATATGTATGATAAACACCCTTTTTTCTAATCTCGATTTATTTAGTAGTTTTTCTGAGAAAAAATCCCCAAAAAGCCTATTTTTTCGGCCTCCAGAGTGGCCTGAAGCCTTAATATTAGAGGCTTATTTTTTAACAGGCGTCTTATTTCACCTTACTGCAACTACTGAATAGGGAAAACTTAAGAAAAAATGGTCGATTTTGAAAAATCACCCTACTGTATATGTGTACGCACCACTATGGGAACACCTATCTCCGGCCATCTGAGGTCCTCCATCGGCGGCTTCGGACTGTTCCAGACTACCAGTACCTTGTTCAAGTACGGCAAACCGTAGAGTCGCGCCAGCGAATTTATCAGTACCTGCTCCCGCTCGTACGTCAGCATCACTATCGTGAATTGCTCCCTCGGGTGATTGCCGCCGAGCGATTGGCTGAACTCTTTCCCCGCGCCGCCTGCGCCCTTGCCGATTGGTCGGAAGCCTACTTCCGAGCCTGCAACCCGTTCGTCCGATATTCACTTTTTCGTCACACTTTATTATTTCCATTATTATTGAGATTTTCTGAAAACGTACGTCACGGCGCTCGATTAATGTACTTTTTTTTTTCTATAGATTGGTCGTGAAAAATAATCCGTCGCGTGGGAAGAGATTTTATTTACCGACAAACTTGGCATCGCTCGGCAGGACCGTATCAAACGGTAACTGTGGATACAAATTGAACGGATCGACCCAGTCGTTCCAGATCTCGTGACCGTGTATCAGCATGGTCGTGTAGTTTCTCTTGAAAGCGGGCGACGGATAGGGCGGCTCGAGAGGACCGAGACTCTCCTCGGCTTCCGGCTCGGCAATTATCGAGTCCGACTTCGAGGGCTGAAAAAGAGTTTTTTTCCCCTCTCGCTCAATAAACGCGTGCGAAGAAGCCCGGACTTTAATTGAGAATGCAAAGTCCTTTTAATAAATACCACGAAAGTCTCGTTGAAAACGCTAAGAGTCGGTGTCTGGGTAGCCGGCAGAGGAGGTATTCCCAAGCGATCCCTGATCGACGCGATTATCGTGTCGACCGCTCCTTGCGCGGTCGCCAAATATCGTTCCCATATCAAGCGCCCCTGGCGGCGCATAGCCAGGAGATCGTTGTCCGGTACGGCGCGCAGAAAGAAATGCATTTCCGTTACGCGAGCCTGAGAAATCGAGGCAGCATGGTTATTCTTCTATAAAATATTTGGTGTTCTTACTATCCTACACTGCTTCAAAAAATTCAACGAACAGAACATTTCTTAAATTTTTTTAGTGCTTTTTGAAGCGTTGTATCTGTGTGAAAAATGGTCGTATCGAGACGAAAAAAAAAGATTTTTGAAACTTCAAGTTCCTAGTTTGAAGATCTCTTGGCAAAAAATGTTGTAAGCTACGGTTATCGCGCAATAATAAAAAATAGCGCAAGACAAACAGATTCCATTTTTTTTTGTTTTTTAAGGGTCCACGAGCTCGAGAATTTTTTTTCAGTTAAATCAATGCATAGGTCAGTTAGCTTGTTTATTCAGCTACAAATTGGTTTTTTTGGTCTCTCGACGTCATTTTTTTGCCGAAATATCCGACCTTGAATGAAAAAGTATCCTGTTGTCTTTAATAATCGATATCTCAGCAACCAATGATCGCACAGGGAATTAAAGGGCAGCTTTGAAAACTTGAATCAATTTGCTACAAGACCCTTTCATTGATATTCGAGAATTTTTTTTTCTCCCTCAACATTATTTTGAAAAAAGTACAACAAAACGACTTTTTATGGTTTTTCAGTAAATCTACCACTACTTTACAAATATTAATGGAAAGACTAATGTTGCCAGGTGTTTTTTCAGCCTAACGTACCCCCAATAGCCCGGTAAATGATCAAATTGACCCATCCAATTAATTTTCCGGGCCGATCGATCAAAGTTTTAGAAAAAAATTAAAGGAACAAGTGTATTGATCCGAAACGAAGGTTATTAGGCTTACAAAATACAGTTTTTCAAAACTCATATTTTTTCGGGTGAAAAAAAATGATGAACAGTTTTTTCCAAAACTAATATTTTCTTTGGTAAAATCTTTCTATGTTTTGGTCAAAAAAATTAATCGAAAGTTTTTGTAAACTTTAACTATTTTTCAATGTTTCATCATGCCTAGCCGACATTTATCTGAGCCAGTAGTCGCTCGGCTAGTGACTCTTGTCGAAGAGGGTTTATTTGAGTTGTTTTTGAAGTTTTCGAAAAATTGAGAAAATGTCGAAACAAATTGGTCTTTTCATTTTGATGATGATTACACGATGTTTAGGAACAATACATTTGGTTCTTTCACTGCCCTGTACAACTATGATCAGTCAGTCCGGAAAAACCGTCCGATGGATCAATTGGAAAATTTACAGGGCTTTTAATATTTGTAAATTAGTGGTAGAGTTACTGAAAAACCATAAAAAGTCATTTTTTTGGACCGTTTTCAAATTAATGTCAAGGGTGAAAAAAAATGTTTTTAAAAATCGATGGAAGGGTCTTGTAGGAAATTTATTCAAGTTTTCGACGCTGCCCTTTAATTCCCTGTGCGATCATTGGTAGCTGAGATATCGATTATCAACGACAAAAAGATCCTTTTTCATTCAATGTCGGATATCTCAAAAAAATGCACGTAGGGAGACAAAAAACTAAAGTGAAGCTGAATAAACAGATAACTGACCTATGATTTGATTTACCTGAAAAAAAAATTCCCGATCCCGTGGATCCTTGAAAAAAAATATAAAAAATTTGGGAAATTTTTGTCTCGCGCTATTTCTGATGATTTCCCGATAACCATAGCCCACATAACTTGTTTGCCGAATGATCTCCAAACTATAAACTTGAAGCTTCAAAATGTTTTTTTTTCATCTCGATACGATCATTTTTCACATAGATACAGCGCTTCAAAAGCACTCAAATAATTTAAGAAATGTTCTGTTCCGTTAATTTTTTTGAGTCGTCTATATTATTGACGGTGATTAATATTATTATTATTATTTATTATTATGACTATTATTGTTATTATTGCATTTTAGAAAAAAATGGTTTAAACAAAAGTTGCATAGTTTTAAGCAACAAAACTCATGGTATTGGTTATTTTTCATTTGGTGGCAATTTTCACGGTTATTTCAAAGGAAACCTAGGCATTCAAAAGGGGAACCAATACTTTTTATGTCAAAATGATTTTTTGCGCTATAAAATACTCAAGTTTCGTCTGAAAGTTTTTTCTGTTTGTCTTCAAGCTCTTAAAAATATTTTCAATACTCAAGCAAATCGTAACGGATGAATTGGTGGAAAATATTAACAAAATATTTTGTTGAATACTGAAAATGTCTCAAAAATTGAAGTCAAATGAAAGAACGTTTCAGACAAAACTTACGTGTATTGTTACGGAAAACATTATTCTGAAACAAAAGGTTATGGTCTCTATTTGAAAAACTAAAGTTGACCTTGAAATAACATTGCGGATTGCGAGCAAAAAAAATATCGATCACCATAATTTTTGTTCCTTGAAACTGTGAAACTTTTTGTTGAAACATTTTTTTTCCAAAATGCATCCCTCTCGAGATGTTTCGTTGTGCCGATTTAAATGGTACACCCTGTATATGTCGATATTTGCGTATATACCGATATATGTTCCCTACGGAATCCGAAGACTTCGAAATTTGGTCCCCTTAAAGTAGAAAGTCTTGCCTTGGGTAAAAATATGGCGGCCCTTCGCCAGGCGATGACCTCGTCGTAGCAGAGAAGAATCTGATCGCCTCCCAGTACAACGGGAATAGCACCAGCGCGAAGAGCCTCGTAGAGTCTTGCCTGCATGTACGAAGTGGTGATGAGAGTGGCGTTGCTGGGTGCGAGGATGAGGGCAAAGGTGGATTCCTTGAGGATTGCTTTGCGGGAGGAATCGGTACCGCAGAGTGACCAATCGAGGGCCTCGGTGACGGCCCTGCGATCCTCCGAGGCGGGCACGCACTCGAATTGTAGATAAAACTTGTCGAGGCTCGTGCCGGAGGTCATGTCCTTTAAGTGTTGAATGATAAAGTTGTCCAAATTGTTGTCGTCAACGGCGAGTCTCTCGAGGTCGACCTCGGCATCGTCGACGCGCTGGGAGGTCGGCGTAACTCCCGCTGATCTCATTTCGCCTTGAAACGAGAGCAAATATTTCCGTCTGGCCGGAACCATTGGTGCGCAATCCTGCCATATATCGCCGCCCGGTGGGCCTAATATGGGCGGCACTATAAGATCGAACGACTCCCGAAACTGATCCCGATGATAGGACGACTGCACAAGAATCGCTCGTCCGGTGTCCACGTTCCTAAATATATTGCCTGCCGAGACGGACAAATCGCGACGCGCCAGATTGAGGAGTATGTGATTTCTACCGTCACCGCCCCAGTAGGGCAACGCGTGCAATTTCGTCGCGTCAAGGGGCCTCGTCGAGACGGGGCCGCTACGAGATTGCGGTATCGCCAGCGCTTCGCCTATCAGCAGTATGTAGACGCACGCTTCCGCCGGATTGCCCGTCAGATGAGCGTTGTAGCCTGAAAAATGACGGACCCGATGAGATCACTGTGGCAAAATGATTGGACGATAACAAAAGCGATTTTAGGGAAGTAATAAGTCAAGTCTTTTTATTCAACATTTCGTTTCGTTGACACTCGCTCACCCAGTGTCTGTTTGATGGTAGTCTTGAGAAATCCATCGACGTCCCAACCGACACTCAGTACGCTGAACAAATCGGGATCGTAGAGATAAACGGGAAAGCCACTGGTGAGGGCGCATCTGCTGTGGTCGAAGCAATTGTACATTTTGCAGGTATTTGGATGAGCACTCGGCGCTGTCACGACGGGAATAGAATCCACGAGGATTCTTTTGGGCGGCGCCAACTCGGGAGTATTTCTCTCCACTGCCTCCCTCTGCGCCGCCTGCGCCTGTACGACGCTCATCTTCAATCTGTCCAGATCGGTGCGTTGGTGCGATAGCTCTTGCTTCAGATCGTCTATCCTCTGTGTGAAGTTGCTGACTTCGAGCTGCAATCTTTGCCGCCTGTTCTCCAGATCACGAAGCTCGTTGCTCACCGACAATTTTATCCGCAGCATCTCCTCTATCCTCGCCTTCAGATCGGTCGCCTTCATAGACGTGAAATCCTCCAACGCATCCAACTTCGAGCCGGTACGGTGTACATCCATGCTAGACGAGGCGACCTCGACCTGTGATCAAAAATCGAATCTCACGATTCATCAATTGTTTGGGTTTGTTGGCAGCTGCGGATCGGCTAGTTAAAAGAGAGTTTGTTTGGATTTGTTGGTACATGCAACGTAGGGACTCAAAAGGGCGTTCGTTTGGGTTGATGAGTAGATAGTCAGGAGAGATTTCGTTGGGATTTATTTGGGTTTACTGGTACATGTAAAGTCGCTCGTCGAAATACAATTTGTTTGGCTTTGTTGCTACATGTACAGTAGATAGTCATAAAAGAGTTTGTTGGAGTTTGTTGCTACATGTACTGCTAGTCAAAAGATCAGAGCAATCACAGCAAAACTCTCGAAGTTATTGACTCTTTAGTCCCACTCCTCTAACACTGTAGCTCCGACTTCTCTAAACTTCGAACGAGTTTTTCTCGAAACCACTTTTTCAAAGTCCGTGTTCACAGCCATTTGAAAACTACATGACCGATTTATTTCAAACTTGATACACACTTTCTACATTTAAAATACCACCCCCAACGGTTAATTTGAGATTTTTTTTACATTGAGAGGGTTTTCCACCCCCAAAATGGCGGAATTTTTCGTGAAAAATAGCACTTTTCACTTTACGTGACCACCAAAAATTTAGAAATGAGAAGAAAAAAATTATCAAAGGCCGTTGGGGGGAGGATTTGATGATACTTTGACTAAATTTTAATGGTACTTGATTTCTGATAATTTCTCGCTGAGATACAGTGAACACTGCAAATCATGTTTTTCCAAAGGCGTTCTTGGAAAAGCTTTGTCACCGGCTTGTTTGTGGATATTTTCGCGTACAAATTTCACGGAATGTGCTTGAAATGACACTCAACAATGTACAAAAGGTTTCAATAAATTTACTCTATCCATATAAATTTAAAAAATTCGCAAGAAAGTGTTTTTTTTCAAGCTGAAACCCCCACCCTCCCGTTAATGCGTACAATCAAAGGAAAACTTGGTTGCGTTTGTTTGGGTTCGTTGGTAAATGCAATCGAAGCTAAATCTGATTGCTTTTTTGGGCTCGTTGGTACATGCAATCAAAGAAAAATCTGGTCTGGTTTGTTAGGGTTTGTTGGTACGTGCAATGGAAGCAAAATTTGGTTGATTCGTTCGGATTTGCAAGTACATGCAATGAAAGGAAAATTTGATCGGATTCGGAAGTACATGCATTGAGGGAAAAATTAGGTTGGATTTGGCAGTACATGCCCATTAGCATGTAATTTGTTTGGGTTTGTTAGTACATGCACAGTAATCAAAAGAAACTTTGTCAGGGTTTGCTCGTTCGGAAGACATTCGTCAGGGATTGTTTGGGTTTGCTCATAAGAGAACTCGGATATGTTTTGGTTTACTGGTACAGGCACAGTAGTTAATGCCGAGCTCTTCGTTCCCACTATTAGTGCAACTGGGAAGCGTGAACCAAAGTGAACAGACGAATGCTCGTGATGCTTTTTTCACAAGAAAAATGCAAGCTGCATTCACCTTGGACAAATAGTAGTGAGTGAAGAGCGGCACTACGAACAACAGGACAGAGACAAGAATGATGATCCTGGACAGCTTGACATGGGCCAGCCAGCGGCACACTTCTCGTCCGTGGCTCGGCTGATGATAGGAAGGGCCGGACTCCAAGGACGAGCCTCCTGCCATGACGAGACCGTCAGAGTCCAATTATTCGAGCCTAGAACGCAAAACGGCGCATCGTCGCTCGCTGGAATTTTTTCTTTCGCTCTTCCCAGCCCTCAAATCCACCGCGCACAGTGGTGAGAGTGTCGCGGCGATGAGGCACGCGTCACAAAATCCCCGTGGGAAATCCACTCGAGCATGATTCGTCGCGATTTGTTTGGGTTCGTTTGTCAGGAAATATTACGATAAACAGTCGTCGTGAATAGACGTCGAGTAATTTGGCACGTTCGAACGATGCGTGCTCATGACTGCGCTCGAAATGTAAAAAAGTTTGCGCTGAGCAAAAAAGAAATGATTATTGTTTATTTGCTCGCGTAGGACGGCCCGGCAAACGGCGCGGTGTTACTTCACCTGACTGGGAACACGCACACACGCAGCGGACGAAACTGGAGCGAAGGGCGAGATTATTGTGACAGGGAGAAGGTCTCGCCGGTCAGATAGGGATCTGAAGAGCCATTTCAGAGATTTTTGGGTATCTATAATTGGTCTACCATACCGGCCGCGATGAGGTGTCATTCCGTCTTTAGATCCCGTCGAAACATTGCCAAACGACGTCGGATAGACGAACAGCTGTCGCGGCGTCTGCTGCGCATTTTTGGCAATGCGTGTGCAGATTTGCGAGATTTTTTTTTCCTTTCAAGAGTATAGTTTTAAATATCTTTTACAATGTTTGTACTGAAAAATATTCACAAATCAGGGAGATATAATGTTTCGTGTGAAGCGCTGTTTGAAAAACGTTGAAATTCAGTACTTGAACGAATAATGTAATAAAATATTGATTTTTGAAAAAAATACCCGTAGTCCAAAGTGAAAGCGTCGATTTTCGCAGAAAAAAACGCTCTATTTTCGTTGATAAAAAGAAAAAGAGCATCGAAAAAAATGCCTTCGTTTAAGCAGTGCTTCTTGATATGTAAAAGAAGCTTGTAAAATTTGAAGTTTATCGGCGCAGTGATTTTTGAGATATCGTGGTCATCGATTGTGAAAAAGTCGTTTGGAGAAAAACGCATTCAAGGCTCGCCGGTTCGTGGCACCTACTCATAAACGCTTTCATAACTCGCTCAATTTTGAACGGTTGGACTCGAAATTTTCGGACAATACTTAAAAAATGTGATATTCTAAGAATCCATCTAAAACAAAAAATCAGTATTTTCAATCATTTCAACTAGGTTTTCAATTATTTCAACTAGCCTTTCATTTGTCTCGTCAGCGTGACGATAAAATTCAAATGCACCTATTTTTTATTAGCATTTTTTTTCCACGCACGAAAAAATAATCCAGGAAACTGAAGGAATGAAATGGAATGGAAGGAAGAAAATTGTTCCCAATCAATTGTATGAAAGAATTCTTTAATACAATTGATCGGGAACATTTGTCTGGTCGACTGCGCTATTAATTGTAATAGGAGGTTACCTACGGTCGGTAAAGTCGCGATCTTAACAGAACTCATCTACACTCACATGTGCACATCGCCCCTTGTGCATGTTATTTACAGTTCCTGCACATATTTACAAGCGTTTTCAAAATCGCGTGCTTTTGCCGAAAACAAAAAACGTACGGTTTCAAAAAGTATAAAGTCCGACAATGGTGGTGGAGCTCAAAGGTGGCCTGAAAAGTGAGTTACAGCAACAATTTATTCCGCCGTTCCATTTTTTTTTGTTTTCACTAGTTTTTTGAGGTTAGGTCTTCTACGAACGTAAAAAAATATATTACAAAATGAAGAAAGCAAGTGTCTAGACAGTGCAGTGTCTAGGCCTAGAGTCAATTTCTTAATCTCATAACAGATTGACTCGATTTTTACTTCACTTGATGTTCAAATTCTTTTCTACTTCACTCCGCTTTATAGGTTAGGTTCTCCCGCATCGCGGTAAAATTCAATTTTAAAAAATCTCAAAATTTAATTAAATTAACTAGATCATAATTATTATAATAATAACTCCTCAATGTGATATTTAATAAATTAGTATTATTTAATGTAACATCCAATAAATAATAATAATAAATACGATTATGATAATTATTATTAAATGTTGTAGTAGGAGCAGTTTATTCCACATGTATACTGTTGCAACTATTTACAGCTTGCGATTCGTTCTTCAGTTTCCCTTTTACATTATAATATTTTTTCCATCTGTTTTTTTTGCCGCTCTTCACTTTCCATGGTTTTACTTATTCCTATTCTTATTTTCTATTTCTTATTGCTAGTAGTCTACTTGCCCTCTCTCTGCCGTCTTCCTCGCAACTTCTCAAATCGTCTCACTACCTTACACACTTCAACTATTTCTTTCCCTTCTAGCTCCCTGATTCATCCCGTTTCTGTCCCTTCATCCTGTGGTTTTGTCCATTGTTGAAATTTGTTTCTGTCGTCGTTAATTTGTCATTTTGCCTCCTTCCATTTCTATATGCATGCCATTGTTTTCTCTTCTCTACTGCACACTCTGCATCTCGTATTCCTGAAACCCTTCTCCTTCTCCTTTCCGACACTTCCACACCTCATCCTTGCCCATATTTCTGTGATTTCTCCTCTTTCCCCCGTACTCCTCCATCCCCGCTTCTTTTTGCCTGTCTCTATATTCAATGCAGTATCCTGACCCCTCTCAATTTTCTCCCAGTTCCTCTGTATTTCCCGGTCTGTCATGTTTCGCACTGCCCTACCTGTCTTCATCGCCCATTCCTCTATGTCACTCCTCCTTACTGTGTCTGCTATCTGTCGCTCTCCTGCCTGGTTCGTGGCTCTCCCACCTCTCGTCCCCACTTGGTCGCGTTCCCGTTTTGCATCCCTCTCGCCTCTTCCCTCAGGCATTACTCGGACAATTGGTAAATTCAATATTCAATAAATAATATTCAATGAATAATTTTAATAAATAATAAACAAATTCTCAGCGCTTTGGTTGCGGTTCGATTCGAGCTGTAGCGCGCCCCACCAAATCTTCTACAAAGAGCACTCCGTCAGGAACCAAGAGCCGGAGTATCCGAAAGGGCGGACTCTCTTTGTGCTCAACATTCCCCCTTGGGCGAGTTCGGAGTCCCTGAAGGAAACTTTCGCCCGGCACCTGGGACCCGTAAAGTCGGCGAGTCTCATCGGTCAGGGAACTGCCCAGCGGGGCTTCGGCAGGGTGTATTTGGTGTTCGAGAGGGAATCCAGCTTGGACAAGGCACTGGAACTGTCTCCAGGAACGACCTTGACTCTGCACGAGAGCGACGAAGACAGCGGCGCGGTAGGATTGTCCAGTGAGTTCCTCGTTTGCTTTTTCTTTAACGCTCGTCCTTCCTCGCGGAGGAATCTGGAGACATCTGGAGAAATGAGAATCGAATGAATTTGTGCAGAATGGTGCAGAGAGTACAACGTCACGGTGAGGCGCGACGAGGCCTCGACGAAGCGAGAGATAGAGGAGTACATGCGCGACTACGACGAGCGGGTTGCACGAAGGGACGAGGACGTCACCGAGGGTGACGAGGACGGCTGGGTAACGGTCACCGGGAAAAAGAAACGAGGACAGTTCGCGCCAGCGCGAAAGGAGTCGACGATCGGCAAATTGCAGAGCAAAGAGGAGCGAAAAAGCCGGAAGAAGGAATTGCTCAATTTTTACACCTTCCAGATCAGAGAATCGAAGAAACAACGTGAGTGCAAACGTCTTAGCGAAATTGTCCCGTTGTTTCGAAATAATGGAGCATTTTTTTTCCATCGCAGATCTCGTGGAGTTGAGGAAGAAATTTGAGCTTGACAAAAAGAAGTTGCAGCAGCTGAAATCGAAGAGGACGTTCAAGCCGTTCTGATGCACCAATGGCTGTTCCCGCCAAATTTATGTTCTCCAACCTGCGCCGATACGGGCAGAGGCGTTTATTTTTTTGACAATGTACAAAGTATCGATAATCCTACGTCGAGAGGGCTCTGTTACGAGGCCTTGGAGGCGTACGTCTGCAGCGTCCATTCAATCAAGAAGTGCCTGATGGCGAGAGGCTGCAGGAGACCCAGTAATTCCTCTGTAAACGACAAATTCACGATCGTCAAATTAAACGCGTACGAGTATAGCGATTGCGTAAAACTTCCATTAACGCGCATCGAGAACGAAATTATGAATGCTTTTTAAAGTGGACGAATGGAATATGATTCCATTTAAAAAGTTTTTCGCGTACTATGTCTTCATTCTGCTGAAGCAAAAATCGAATTTGGATTTTCTTCGCGAATGCCCAATTTTTTCTGGCAAATACTACTCATCACAAATATACGCTATATTTTTTTCAGAGGGATTGAAAAACCATCAAATGTCATATTTTTTCCGATTGCAAAATCCCCGCACTTACTGAACGTCTTAATTACAAGTAGTTTTTCCTAGTGAAAACTAGAATTTACTGATAGATAAATTTGAATGTTAAAACTCGTCTTAACTGGGGAAAACTAGTTCTAACAAAACTAATCGGTTGAAACTGTTTCCGAATGAGGACAAAGTTTGGGTTTGTTTGTTTAGGTTGGCAGAGTAAAATTCTTTCTGGAAGAGATCAGAGTTTGAGTTAGTTTGGGTTTCTAAACATAAATTTAAGATTTATGTTTACATGTTTCTGTTTTATTTATATCACTAGGAAAAACTAGTTGTAACGAAAGAGTTCAGTGAGAACTAGTTTTTACTGGGTAAAACGCGTATAAATGTCCGTCACGTACATAACTAACTCTAAGGAACTGGTAAAGAAATAGTGAAGTGACAAGTGCGGAATCAAAATAAAAGAGATGGTATCACGAAAGTCCGCAAGCGCGTACGAATAATCACCAGAAATAAATTCAAAAATGATTTTTTTTAAATAGAAGAAACGAAAATATTTGTTTCAAAGAAGAAAAAAAAATTTTCGTTGCGTTCCAACGATGAAAATTTCGCAACCCCTCGTGTATCGTTATAACGAGGCTGGTCCGAGTTCCGCGTCGCTTACGTTTGTTCCCGTATATACAATTGGCCGACATTGCAGTGCTGACAGCCTGGGCGAGTCTCTCCATCGCCAAGTCCTGATGACTCTTGTCCGCCACCTCATCGGCGGATGTTTGCAAGAGATTGCTCAGTGTTCTGGTCGTATCGGCGAGGTGTTGGGCCGATATGGCGTGTTTGTTGTTGGCGCTGCCGATCAACCGGAGCACCGAGTCCATCAGCAGTTGTTGAATTTTCGAGTAAGATCTGTCGCGTTCGCCGAGAATCTCCGGGCAGGCGGACTCCGTGGCTTTTCTCGCTGGCCCCAGGATGCACCACCTGAACAATCCGGCGATTGGTGTTATGGGTGTCATGGGTATACCGCCGCTGGGCAACGCCGGATTGTCCATCAGCGAAGTAACCAAGAGACTCGGATTCTCGTCTATCCAATCGCCCGCGAGTCTCAACAACTCGTTCGACGGATCGGCGTCTTTGTAAACCTCGCCTATAGCGGTGAGCAAATTAGCCGTGAAATGCGGCACCAGCATTGGCAATTGCTTCAACTTCTCCACCGCATTGGGCGTGTAGACGAAAAAATCGTCCAACACGTGCCTAGCCAGATCGACGCTCTGCGCCGAAGTCGAACCCAACTGTTGCATCCACATGCCCGTCGAGTCGAGCACCTCTTTGTTCTGCGTCGCAATCGCCAGCGAAACGAGATTACCGAGGATACGAAATCTCGTCGATTCCGCAGGATAGAGAAACAAAAAGACGGCGTTTCTCACTGCCGCGGGACGCTCGGGAGCGCGAAAAAAAACGCTCATCACTTCTATCAGCTGGAGTTCTTGCAACGCCACTGGCTTCTTCTGCTGCTTCAACTTGGCCAACTCGCCGAACACGAATTCCTCCATCAGATCCCTTTGAAGCTGAATTTGAAGCCTGACCGGCGGGCCCGACATGCTGCACAAATTCGCTTCGCGTAACAAACTCGTTTCAATTTCTTTTTCTTCGTCCAGACAATCGTGAGAATTGATTACTTTTTTGGTATGTATGCTCACTTAAGTTAACATAACCCAAGGGCGTAAACATAACCCAAAAGTTGGATTATCTTCTCACCTATCGTGGACAATGCCTCTCTGGCGCAATTGGGAAATTCCATTTTTCGCAGCCAGTACATGATGTCTGCGTCCGTCATCTGTTGAAAATTTGGAAAATTCATCGCGAAACTCCAATGTTTGGTCGACTTGACAGATCGGCGATGTGTGGCGCCAAGCGAGTGTGTGTGTGTGTGTGAGGTAAACAGCTTCCAACCGCGGTCTCACATGCAGGTCGGGAAACGCAGGCAAATTTTGGCGCGCCACTGCGCGTCGCTGCTATAGCTCAATAAACTTAGCCGCCGATTATGAAAGTAAAGAATCTTTTTTCATGCCATTCGATTGTTAGTCGTTTGTGAGTGTTTGTTAGACAAAATCCAGCGTTTGTCAGACTTTATTTATTTAATTATACGAAAAAAAAATTCATGTCAAAGTAAGCCGCGGGAAAATAGGTTTCTAATTATTTCAAACTTTTCTTCGTATCCAATCGTTTGTTAGTGTTTGTTAGACAAAATCCAGCAACGCAGATTCGGATTATTTAATAAATAAATGAATGGAATTCAACTTATAAGTTTGAGATGTAAGTTGTTTTTCGGATTATTGAGTAAATAAGGTCTAACAAGCGCTGGATTTTGTCTAACAAGCACTAACAATCGAGTAGGATTGAAATAATCAGCATTTTGCTGAAATTGAGGCGTCACATGGGCAAAGCCGTGCTCAGCTGTCATGGCAATGCTGCCAACTTCACATGGCTTGCAGCGTGCTATGGGAATGAAAAGTTTTGTAACGATAAAACAAAAGTTGAGCTCTAACAAACGATAAAAATCGTCGAACAATCACTCACAAACGACGAACAGACGATTGGATACGAAGAAAAGTTCGAAATAATTCGAAAACCATTTTCCCGCGGCGAACTTTGACATGAAATTTGTTTTTCGTCTAATTAAATAAACAAAGTCTAACAAACGATGGATTTTGTCTAACAAACATTCACAAACGACTAACAATCGAATGGCATGAAAAAAGATTCGACATTTCAATAGTCGGCGGCTAAGTTTATTCAGCTGACGCGTAAGAGTACGCATATGGACATCTAGCGGCTGCTCCGAGTATCCCGCGGAGGAGCCGACAGAGTACGCTTAGGGACATACATCAAAAATTTATGAGCGAAAATGGTATTTTAAAAGCTGCAGGTCTGCGCTGTTGATACAATCATGGAGATACATGATGTGAAAAAAAATCAAACGGTATCATAGCGCGTATTGTTCGAATGTTGATAAATGTAAAAATGGCGGACATCTTTCGAAAAAAACGTGTTTTTTTCACCGTTTTCAGCGAAAATATCCTTGATATGCGCTAAAGTTATGAAGAACATGTCGATAAGTATCCCGCGGAGGACGTGTACGGGTACGCATAGGGACATCTAGCGGCTGGTCCGACTATCCCGCGGAGGAGCCGACAGAGTACGCTTAGGGACATACATAAAAAATGTATTTATCCTTTTGTCAATTTCAATGTCAATTTTTGTAGTAGTGTTTTCGAAACAAATGCGAAATGGTTATGGGTTCGCAATTGTAAAACGGGGTACAAAAGTTTTAAGCAAAAATGCTCCGTATTTCGACGGCTCAGAAACGTCGAACGATACAATAAATGGCTCGATGCTATTCCGGGGCCGAAAGAGTCTCAGTACGTGTGTTTGAAAAACATTTTGATGAACGATGTATTGTGAGACATTGGAGAAAAAGGATGTAAATGGTCGTATTATCGCTTTTTATTGGTTCCGTATATTATGCAGTTTACACGACAGTACGGTACATTAAGGAGTGTCGGTACGAAAGTCAAAATGTTAAGAAATTGATCAAATTTGGTGATAATGTTCTTCAATATTAAGTGCGAACACAAATTTTTTCAAAATGTTCTTCTACTTAGTTATCGAGTAATTAAGCATTGAAGCAGATTTCTTATGCCCGCAATGTAAACCCATATATATGGAAACGCTATGCGTATACACGTGAACTTTAGTATTAACTTACTTGATAATTGTGCAGAAGAAAAATCTGAAAAAAATTGTATTGTCAAATTTGGCAGTAAAGAATATGTTCACCAAATTTTATAGAATTCTGATCTTTTTGAAATTTTTAATGTTTTTAACATGGTTTGGCATGGCAACATTGGTCGTGTTCGTTGGGTCTCATTATTTTGATTCAAACAAGTACCCATGCGCATAATGATGCGCACCGCGTAACTGCGCATTGAAACGAGTCATGCGCAAAACGAATGACTCGTTGCATTGCGCAGTTGCGAGTTGCGCATCATTATACGCATGCGCACTTGTTCGTATCAAAATGATGAGACCCAACGAACACGACCATTGTATCGCCGGTATCGAAACTCCTCAACTCTTCGCTCTTCATCGCACCACTACTTTCCCGCGCCGTCACGCACCAAGCGGTAGTAATCGAAATAAAAAACAGAGTTGCCAAGGGTGCCTACCCCCACTACCGCCGTTGTCAGACCTGTATGTTAAAACCACGGTCTTACATACAGGTCTGACAACGGCGGTAGTGGGGGTAGGCACCCTCAGCGGTTCTGTTTTTTATTCCGATTTCTGCCGCTTGGTGCGTGACGGCAAGGGGAAGTAGTGGTGCCACGAAGAGAGAAATAGCTCTTCTGTCCTTTTCCCTCCTGAACGCAACGCATGCGCCGTTTGCCCTCACTTAATTTACCGTACTGTCGCGTAAACTGCATAATATACGAAACCAATAGAAAATAATGTGTTGATTTAAAAAAAGACGACTACTTTCATCTAAAAAAAACTGAAAACTTTTTGCATACATTAATTCATACCAGCACATATTCCGACCATTTACATGCTTTTTTCTTCAATGTCTCATAATACATCGTTCTTCGAAATGTTTTTCGCACACGTTCGGAGACTCTTTCAGTCCCGGAATAGCATCGAGCCATTTTTTGTATCGTTCGACGTTTCTGGGCATGCGTAACACGGAGCATTTCTGCTTACAATTTTTGTACCCCGTTTTACAATTGCGAACCGCCCAACCCTTAGCCATTTCGCATTTTTTTCGCAAACACTACCAAAAAAAATTCACACTTATGCGTAAAAAAACGATAAAAAAATGTATCACGGTAAATCGCGTAGAACCTTCTGGTATATGGTCGCAAATAAAGGTTATTTCGACAATCGCGCCACAAAAACATACGTAAGCACCTTGGGTCCATTCGCCGGTAAGAGGTAAGGGGAAAACTACTCGCCCTTGCTAGTAGCGACGCGTAGCGGCGCCTAGTGAATCGAAAAGTGAAGCCGATAAGCGTGCCTACCCCCACCACGAAAATGTATCTTCGTTGCAAGACCTGTATCAAGGAGACTATAGGGAAGGAGTCCACTTCGTATGGTGAATGGGTATAAGAAACGTCCGTAAATTTGATTCAAGAGCGTAGTGTTAAATATGGCCTGTAGGCGTCGTTCGTATCTTCAGTGTATCAAAAATATAATAATACAGCCAGTGCACGGGGTGAAACTGACTGTTATGGCGGCCAATTGTTGACGCTTGTCAAAAAAACACCTATCGTCCACTAAGATTGTTTGCTTGCGACGGCGACTTTAAAAGAGTATCGGACGAGGGAGTATCGGAAAAATTACTTTTTAATTACAAATCTCATGTGATATTTTTTTCCAAGTTTTTCCGTTAAGGTTTTAGATTACACGTGGAACTTATTTTTGAAATCCGCGGACCTCGCGATTATTCAAAGTAATACAGTTATTTTTCCCTTCTGCCCGTTATGCACGGACAGAGAAAATAGATCTATGTTCCTGGCACTGATGATCAGTCTTTGTACGTTCTGAAGCTTTTCTCGAAATCGAGAATTTAAATGAATTTGAAATATAATAAACCCCACCTTTAATGTTTATTTTTAATATTTCAAAATATCTTGAGATTAGTCAATTCAATACATGTCTATTTTTATTTCGGAAAGATGAGGAGAACGTGTGCAGTGCCAGGATGCCACAGTGGCCTTGCCAACGATAACGCACAGCAAAAAAGATTAGGGCTGCATCGCTGTATTCTGTTTTCCATTCCGAAGGTAACAGAATTATTTAATGTGTTAATCTAAACTCCGCGTGTTCTGCTTTTACTTAAAATATTGACAGTACAGCATTGTCCATACCCTTCTAGAGTTTTTGTAACCTCGGATGTTTCGTAGCCACGTAAAATATTTTCCAATGCTCACGTACGACTTGTAAGACATATTGCTGTTGTTTTCTATCTCTTGTAGCATGTAATTGAATGGTGATAATAATCAAACACTATAGATGACAGAGATTTAAAAAAAAATGAGATACACATGATTTTAGACCCGTTACTGTGGCCTAAAGCTTTAACGAAGATGTCTGACGCTTCAGATCCTCGGGGTTCTGAAAACAACGATGTTCCTCGCAACACTTTGCATCAGGGTTAGTATTTTGCATATTACTTTTTTTATTATCTGTATACATATCTGTGATATTTGTGACATGTTCAAACATATTCTTTTTACTTTCAGCATGCGAGGACTACCCAAACAAACACAACCTGTGCATCTTCAACTTGATCGTGGAGGCCAGAAACTGCATACAACGAGAGAAGAAATATGGACAATCTTTGAATGTTCTTAAAATGCTTTCATTTCATTTTTTCCTGTTGATTAGAAAGGTTCCACCATAAATCATTCTTATCGCACGATGATTTATTTTTGTTGACGTAATTTTATTAAAGACAAACAAATTAATTATGACATTGAAAATTATATTTTTGCAATGACAAGTGTTGATTGTCGCAATTTTATTTCAGACGCACATCAACCATCAATAAACCATCAAGCTACCATTGATGTTGATAGCTTTTAGGAATTATTACCATTTTTATTTGCGTTATTGAGATTCTTGTAACATGTGTAATCAATAATCAAATTAATTTACCAATAAAAGGCAGAAAAAAAAATTTCGATTAAAAAAAATTCAGTTATAAAAAAACTTTACGAGGAGAGAATCGAAAGCAGTACCTCGTGCGGTGCCATACAGTTTTTTGATATTGTGCGTAAAATTAAACTTAACAAACAAACGCATCTCAGTAATAGTTAGATTGCAGACTTTGGACTGTTGTTCTTAGCATCTTTGAGTCTTAATATTATTTTAATAAATGTAAAATGCAAAATGATAGCTCATGGTAGCAGTGAGTCTCGTTATGCTGCGGATGATGCTCGCTACTGCGTAGCGAATCTCTGTGTTGATACTCTGGTTGCGGTTGGTGCCATAGCTTTTGCAAAAGATATTTCCGATGTGACTTTCGGGTGTATCGCTTCAATGCTTACGAATGAGTTGTTGTTGTCTAATGTCTGTCACTTTATGAGAGTTTATATATAAACTTGTAGTATCGGCATCACTTATAATTCACTGGGTGATCTAGATTATTGCAATATGCACAGCGAGAACACGCGCGAGTCTTGTGATGACGCTTGCTACTGTGTAGCAACCTGTCTTGCTACTGTCACTGCGGATGATGCTCGCTACTGCGTAGCAAACCCCTGTCTTGCTACTGTCGCTGCGGGTAGTGCTCTAGCTTGTGCAAAGGAAACTTCCTATGTCGTTTTCGGGTGGATCACCTCAATTTTTTCTACGAGTTGTCGTTGTCTCATGTCTCTCACTTTATGAACGTTTGTATATGACCTTGAGTATAGGTATCACTTATAGTCCACTGGGTGATCTCGGTTATTGCAATTTGCACAGCGAAGGAGCTGTGTATCTGATAAGTTACACAAAGTGCATTCGAAGTGCATTTATGTGAGGTTGCAATTTACACTCGGATGTTCCAGTCGCTGACATTTTTTACGTCCTTTACACACTATAATCTCGGCCACTTAACCACATTTGAATGGAATTTATATTTACGTCGGATATAAATTATTGTGGCATTTTTCATAATTAGGTGGGTAATTGCACTACGACTTGAATGTAGAAACATCTTAAGGCACTACTACAGCTACACGAAATTTACTTATAACATGAATTAAGGTTAAGAAAATAAAAATGTTCAGCTCATGTGACAGCTAATAACAACAGAGACAGCTGATAACAGTGCATGCATGTCAAAAGCGTCCGTCAAACTGTGGATTTTAGTAGTTAGTGTTTTCACGGCGTGCGTCGCTAGTGTCCGACCGCACCGAAGTGAACTAAGCGACAAGAACACAACTGACGTCATGTGTCATCGATGATTCCCGCTCGTCGTCCGTGTTGGCATAAAGCATGTTGTGGCTAACCAATTTTGCGAATTGTGTTAGATGTAAAAAAAAATAATTGTGTCTCGGTATAAAATATATTTCGTGATCTGCGGCGAAATCAATCAATCATAGGTAAGAAAAATAGTACTTACATTCGCAAAAAGAATGGTTTCGTTTTATCGTACCATTATCGTACCGAGTGAAATAAAAATTATCACAAACGCGAGATATGGAGCAAGTGTCCCGTCGATGAGTCAAAACGTGCAATGTATGGATTTGTTTATATATTGCACGTTTTGTCTCATGTCTCGAAAATAAACAAAATGTTTATTTTCCAGGCGTGAAAATGGGTATGTGCGTACGTGCGTACGTGGGATGCCAAGCACATAACGAAGAGCTCACGAAGAGAGTGATAAACTATTATCTCGTCATGCGAGGACATTTTCTAGCGCGATCGGTCAACGAAAATAATCACGCAAGGAAAATTAAAACGAAAGACAATAGGAAAAAAATCAAAACTGTAAGTTCGATTTATCTGTACAGCATGTCATAATGTGCAAATATGATGTGTCATAATTTGTAAATCTTTTGTTTGAATTCAAAATTCTTATGAATTGTCTTGTGTCTATGTTTTTACTGCTTCCGCAACGAAAAAAGAACATTGACTTAATATCTGTATTTCGTTATTATTCTTTATCTGTACAGCGTATCATAATGTATAAATATAATATGTGACAATTTGAAAAATTGTTATGAATTTTCTTGTGTCTATAAATAAATTTTGTTTGTTACGGTTTCTGCAAGGAAAAAAAACTGACTTAATTTCTGTATTTCGTTATTATTCTTAATCTGTACAGCGTGTCATAATCTGTAAATTTTTTGTCTGGATGACAATTTATTATGACTTTCCTTGTGTCTATAAATAAATTTTGTTTGTTACCTCCCCGCAACAAAAAGAAACATTGACTTAATTTCTGTATTTCGGTATTTCCAAAAACTATGTATCTATGAGAATTCTGTCTATCTATATAGAAATTGCCTTCATCAACTGGTTGTACAATTTATTTGATGAAATGATCGCTTCATATGAAGTAGCAAAGGGTGCTCTTCGCATATCGTACGGCACTGCCTTTACAATTCATTTGATCAAATTATCGCTCCATATGAGGGAGCGTATCGTACGGCACTTGTTTGTTGCTGACTTTACTTCGGTGCGGTAGGAGAGCAGCGCCGCCCTTCTCGTCCTCGCTTTTGCGGACGTTTCGACAACACGGCGTTCGTACTCCTTACCTCTAGTCTTCCCGATACGAAGATTGGATTTCTTCCCCTATAGTCTCCTCGTTCGCGCGGTTGCGAATCAGGCTTGAAAAGAGGAACGGAAGATGCCGCGCGGCCTCACGGAAGTTGAAAAGGCGGAATTATCTTTTTTTCTGTTGAACGTCATTGGTCGGAAAAAACGTTGCTGGTTGGAAAATTTTTAAATTATCCCCATGTCGGTACCATTCAGGAACTATTCAGGAATTAATTCATTCGACGTAATTGAGGAATCTACTACCACACTTCATAACCGAACTATCAATGACCACCAACCAATTAATTTTCGTTATTATATATTTTTATTTTTATTAAATAACTTCAATCATTTCATTAAAAATAATAATTTGATCGATCTATTTTGATAAATCTCAATTAATTATGATTGAAGAAAATTGAATTAAATTCTTTCGTCAACAAAGGTTAAGTTCAACTATTTCATTAAAATAGGATAAATAATGTAAAAAAAGAATTATTGAATCGAAAAAAAATAATAATTCGGGCTTCAATTTTTTTTCCGGCGAACAATAAGTCAGGTTAAAAAAAGTCAAAAAGTCAGACTGGGCCGGCTTACTTCACGATTGTGGAACGCAGTCTGCCAATCCCAGCGGCCCACGCGTTGTGCTGACAGTTTTTTAAAAATGGCCACGCGGAGAGTAACGCAGCGATTATGCCTGGCGACAATTCTCCTTATTTTGTATTACGCAAGCCCTTCACAAGGTAAAAACGACCTTCGACGAGTGCGAATCGACCGTTCCTCGCTACTTTTTTAATCGGCACAATTTTTTCACTCGCTCATTCAACGTATCGCGTCTTCAATTTACTCCTCGACATCTCGCTGTCTATCCGCCTCTTTTTTCCACCGAACTCGATATTCCACTCAGTTTCACGGCAATCCAACGTTTAATCTTCCATTTCCATAGTTACCTGCCTCATTTGCGATCCCGCCCCTTTCTACCCCCGTGAACATCCTTGGCGGAAGGTCCACCAAACCGGCTCCGAAAATGTTCTCAATCGAAAAGCTTTTTTTCCAGCCAAAGGAACGAGGTACGTCACGTGTAACTCGGTCTTCAAGCTGATGAACTTGGGCTACAGCGTGAGGTTGCACTCGCACGACATCAAGTACGGCAGTGGCAGCGGCCAGCAGTCAGTCACCGGAACGGAAGTGAAGGAGGATGCCAATTCCTACTGGGTGGTGAAGGGCCCGACTGGCAAGCTCTGCACCAGAGGGTAATCGTTTTACCCCGCCGGACTAGTCGGCTTTTTGTCCTCCGCTCATCGGCCTTTTTCTTCTCGTTCCCAGGGAGCCTGTGGCGTGCGGCGATACCGTGAGATTGGAGCACGTGGCGACCAAGAAGAACCTCCATTCGCACCACGTGTCGTCGCCGCTCAGCGGCAGGCAGGAGGTCTCCGCCTATGGGGACTCCAAAGGAGAGGGCGACACCGGAGACCATTGGGTGGTCGTCTGCGACACGGAATTCTGGGAGCGAAGCGAGCCTGTCTCCCTCAACCACGTGGACACCGACGTGTCAGTTTCTTACTCATGCTCGTTGTTGTGAAGTGGACGCTGAACTTTCCGCTGACGGTCCGTTTTTTGCAGGTATCTGGCGGTCAGCGGTCGAACGTACGGCACTCCGATAAGCGGACAAATCGAGGTGGTCGGCGAATACGCCGGAATCAAGGACACAACGCAGTGGCAAGCCATGGAGGGACAGTTCATTCATCCGAGCGATCTCAAGACTCAGCACTACCAGCACACGGAATTGTAGAGGACTCGTCATTTCCTCTCTCAAGACAAACCAAAACAAACCCAAACTTGTCATCGTTGCGAGAGAGCAAGGGAAAACGCAACAGCTTTCGTAAAGCGAATTATTCAATCGCAATTCTTCCGTTCTCGCGGACGAATGAAAAACCTACGAAAACCTGACAAGCGAAAATAGCGAAAATCAAAGTTCCACACAGCTGTTTGCGTGTTGTACATATATCTTACAATATTTATTTCGCTGTAAAATAAAGTCTTTGGAGAACTTTTAAAAAGTTTGAGAAGAACGCCAAGTAATAAAAAAAATCGCCCCAAAAACATTGTTTGTTTTATTTTATAAAAAATGCTGGTTTACCTTTAAAAATAATCATTATTTGTTCTGATTCAAATAATCATTGTATCATCATTTTTCCGATAAAGGCTTACGCATAATTGAATTTTTTTAAAATTGCGATTGTTTCGACGAATTCCCAAAACACAACATTTCACAAATACTCTTTAGAAATTTCAAGTCGATCCGTTCAAAATTGAAAGAGTTATCGGCGTTTATAGGTAGGTTCCACGAACTGGCAAACTTTAGACGCGTTTTTCTCTAAATTGGTGATCGCGATATCTCAAAAATCACCGCACCGATCAACTTCACTTTTTACAAGCGTCCTTTACATATCAAAGAGCAGTGCTTTAAGGAAGGCATTTTTTTCGACGGATAGTTTTCTTAACCAACCAAAGTAGCGGGTTTTTTTCATCGAACACCGATACTTTCGCTTTGTACTGCGTGAATTTAAAAAAAATCAATATTTTAAATCCATCGTCCAAGCACGAGATAATTCCATGCAAAAATTAAATGCGTTTGATTTTTCAATTTCGGACCATTTGCTTCCGAGCAGCAGTGGTCACCGTCAAGAACGTTTTCAAACAGCGCTCTGCACGACCCACTCTACCACATTCATCAATATCTTTCAATACAAAAATTGTAAATATACTTAAAATCACACTCTATAATGTAAAAAAAAATTTGGAAACCGGCACGCTTTTTCCTAGAACTTACGAAAATTCCTCTTTCTTCCGCCCACGAGCTAGGTGTAACCCATTAATCATATATCTTACAATCTTTATTTCACTGTAAAATAAATATATATTACAAGGGAATCGGAGACTTGTGAAAAAAGCTAGACCTCCTTAAGCTCGTATTTGCCGCCAATGTCGCGTGTCCCCAGGAGGCCGTTATACGGAAACACGAGATTCGCAAGGCCGTAACTACCGAAGATTTCGCGAAAGTCCTGCCTCGTCCCCACGTGCGGATAATATCTCTGTTTTCCCGTTCTGCACGCGTAAACCTTCCAAGCTCCGTAAACGAGGCACAAAAAACAAATAGAGAAGACCGTGTCAAAGAGCGTGACGAGCGCGATGTCCGTGTCTTCGCCCCGGAAGAGCCACCTCGCGAAGGCAACCGGGAAACAAAAGTTTAGGAATTTAGGATAGGTGGTGGCCGATTGGTGGGCCGCCACGCGATTGCTAATGCTCTCGTTCAGGCGCGGGCCTATTGCCGCCAGGGAATAGAGACACGCGAGCGACGTGTGAAAACAGATCAGGATGAAATTGCCCATGTTCTGGCGCAGCACGCATCCGCCGATCAAGAAGCAATGATGATCGCGATAGTGAAAGCATTTTTGGCAAACTCCGCAGTGCTGCGTAGGCTTGAACGTGTAGACGCGGCACCTGTCGCAGTACCAGAATTTGCATCGGACCTGAGAGGTCGCAGCGTCGATGGAAATCGCCACGCCACTCGCGCTCCTATTCGCGCTCGTCATCGTCGTCGCGCTCTTACTTATGCTGCGAATGCAGTAGCAGTTCAGATAGACTTGCACGCACAGGAATATCAGCACTGGCGATACTCCTTCCTCTATGTACATGGTGATCGCGGTAACCGCGATGCTGAATATCAGCGCCATTGGGGGACACGCTCCTCTCGCCAGCCTATACAGTGGCTTCATCGCGCTCGACGCGATGGTTCCACTTTTCCTTCCTGCTGAAGCCAATGAACGAAGCAATCAAAACTCCCTCGTCGCTCATTCATTCCGGCGTCACGAAAGGAAGCTTATGTGCACCATGCTGCGAACACAAAGAGTGGAGGATGAGATTGTAGATAACGATGTGTGCAGATTGAATAGAGATCCTGATAAATTAGGGATACTGAAGAGCGACATCGACGATCATTGCGTAGCCATGGAGAATCCTTGCGTAGGAATGGAGAATCCTTGTGTAGCAATGGAGAATCCTTGCGTAACAATGGGAAATGATTGTATAGAGATGAAGAATCTTCTAGTAGGGATGGAAAATAATTGCATAAAGATGGAGAATCCGCTAGTAGGGATGGAGAATCATTGCGTGGTGATGGAAATGATTTAGCAGTGTTGGTAATTGCATAGGGTTGATTAGATTGACGGATCCTTGCGTAATTATCGAAAATGGTAGGTATCGATGGGCAAACAGGATACAGCTTCATGAGAAAAGCGGGCTACTGGAAAGTACGCCATGAAAGATGGTTGCGTAGCAATGGAGAATCATTGTCCAACGATGAAAACTCATTGCATAGCGATGAAAATCGTTGCCGAGTGATGGAAACTCATTGCACAGGGATGGAGAAGCATCCAAGAGCAATGAAAAAAACATCTAGTAGTCATGAAAAATCATTGCGTAGTGATGATAAATTGTGAGGAGGGAAATAATTGCACAGTGATGGACAATCATTGCATGGTGATGGAAAATTATGGCACAGGGGTGAAGAATTATTGCGTAATGATAGAAAGAAGTAGGGTAGGAAAATAATTATGCTGTGATGGAAAATCATTGCCCAGTGATGAAAAATCATTGTATAACAATGGAGAATCATTGCACAGCATTGGAGAATCATTGCACAGCAATAGAGAATCATTGCACAGCTATGGAGAATCATTGCACAGCTATGGAGAATCATTGCATAATGATGGAGAATCATCGTGCAGCGACGAAAAATTGTTGCACAGCAATGGAAAATTATTACGGACTAATAGAAAATCATTGTGCCGCAATGGAAAATCCTCCTGCACAAATGGAGGATAATTTCCAATAGAAAATCATTGCAAAAAAATGGAAAATCATAGCGCACCAATGGACAATCATTACCCAACAATATAAAAAGTGCATTTGGCTGGGTATGTTCATGCTCATTAATTTTAGGGCCTCACCGCAAGACCATCGCGCAACGAAGAATACTTAACCATAGTCGAAAAAATTGTGCCAGCGTTCTATGAAATCGTACATAGGTTTTCAAACAGTTTCCTGCATACAACAATCATCAACCCCTAAATACAATTGTTCGTTGCCCGAACATCTTCTTGGCATTATTGGCTTACGAAAATAAACATCGTCCATTGCATCTCCACCGAAGATCCACACAACCCGCAATAGACTTTTAAATAATGAAATAAACAAAAATTGCAACAAAAAAAATCATTTTCACTGCATCTAACGCTGCGATCTTCTACACCATCATACATGGACGTAAGCAATTGCAAAATATATCTCGAACCTCTCAGTTTATCGATACAAATCGAAGAGCGCTCGGGTAGAAAAACCGGCACATAATTCTCGAAAACTCGAGATTATCCACATGTGAATGAATTTACCCAAACTTCCAGTCAAACATCACGTACCTTAGATTTATAAATATGTACACGTTTACAGCAACATCACCACTCTTTATTCAAATGATTCGACACGCAAACGTCTCGTATCCACAGTCGCAACGCCATGTTGACGAGCTTTAAAGCCCCGTAACGCGTGTGGTTGATGCGACGAGAAAAAAAAACAGACATACATATTCAAAAATCGGACAATAAATACATAGCGAGAAATAATCTTCGGTCGATTGGAAATCGGAGAATGCCGCCTTTGAAAGAACTCGTGACGCCTCCTGCAAATCTCGCAGTGCCGATAGACGATGGAGAGATGAAAAATGAGAATACGGCCGACAATCACTTAGCAGGTTAGGGTAACCGGCGGTTTTGTAAAAACACTTTTTTATCATCATAATATTCTGTCCATACATATATATATATATATATATATATATATATATATATATATATATAATACGGTTTAATTTCAGACCTTATTTATTTTTATACTTTCGTCCCGTAAACTACGTTGCATATGAAACTGCCCTTGCTTGAGCAGAAGAAAAGATTGTGGCATGGTAGCAAAGTATTGCCCGTCGGAACAGACAGGCTTGGTCCATCATTCTGCGAACAATCCAATTCCACGCAGGAAGAATTTGGCTTCTTCAGAGGTAGTCCAGCTATCTAGCCATTTTTTCACTCCTTCCTACAAGGTAAAATGCTGACTGCGTCGATCGTAACAAATGGTAATCGGAGGGAGCAATGTCTGAAGAATATGGCAGCTGGGTTAGGATTTACCAATTCCGATCTCATGCAGAGCTTGTTTTAAACGCATCAGTTGGAGTCAATAACGATTCCCAGTGATGCTTTGCAAGCGTCGCTTAGCTTATTTATTCAGCTTCAATTTGTTTTCTTTTGTCTTTACATCAATTTTTTTGCTGAGATATCCGACTTTGAATGAAAAAACAACCCTTTATCTTTGATAATCGATACCTCAGCAATCAATGATCAGACAGGAAATTAAAGGGCAGCTTTCAAAACTTGAATAAATTTCCTACAAGACCCTTTCATTGATTTTTGAGAAAACATTTTTTTTCCACGCTTAACATTGATTTGAAAAAAGTACACAAAAATGAATTTTTATGGTTTTTCATTAAATCTACCACTACTTTACAGTAATTGATGGAAAGACTAGAGTTACTAGATTTTTTCAGCTTAATGTACCCCCAATAGCCCTATAAGTTTTCACATTGATCCATCAAACCGTTTTTCCAGATCGCTTGATCAAAGTTTTACAAAACAATTAAAGGAACAAGTGTACGTTGCTAAACATCTTTTAATCATCATCAAAATGAAAAGACCAATTTTCTTCGACTCTTTTCACAACTTTGCACTAGTTGCTTGATAAGTTTGAGAAAAAAAAATTTGAAAAATAAAAAAAAATTTAATGTTTTTTTCTCTCTTCAATTTGTAAAACATTTCAGGAAACATTTATGCGATTAATTCTCGATATTTTCTGCAAAAGTTATTAGGGTTGCAAAAGAGTTTTTTTCAAAACTAGGCTTGATCTAAATATTTTTATAGTTATAGTTTACAAAAACTTATGATTAATTTTTTTTAACACAACTTAGAAAAAATTAACCAAAAATGATTAGGTTTGCAAAAAAAAACTGTTTTTTGGAAACCTAATAACCTTCGCAGAAAGTATCAAGACCTGCGCAGAAAATACAGCTTGGGGGCATCAACTTTCTATGAATGCAGTTAAAGATGAGTGAAATTATGGGGCGCAAAGGCCGAACCGTGTCAAAAATGAGTCAGTATTGTTTCCTGAAAAGTTTTACAAATAAAAAAATAATTTTTTTTTAATTGTTCGTATTTCCGTTTTCTAAAATTTAACAAGCAATTAGTGAAGAAAGCAAATGTTGTGAAAAAAGTCATAGAAATTTGGTCTTTCCATTTTGATGGTGATTACACGATGTTTAGAAACAACACACTTCTTCCTCTAATTGTTCTGTAAAACTGATCAATCGGTCACGAAAACAGTTCGATAGATCAATTTGAAAATTTACAGGGCTGTTGGGAGTACATTAAGCTGAAAAAAAACCTGGGAACATTAGTCTTTCCATGAATATTTGTGAAGTAGCGGTAGATTTACTGAAAAACCATAAACAGTCATTTTTCGTACTTTTTTCAAATTAATGTTAAGGGTGAAAAAAATGGTTTTTTAAAAATCAAGAAAGGGTCTTGTAGGAAATTTATTCAAGTTTTCAGAGCTGCCCTTTAATTCCCTGTGCGATCCTTGGTTGCTGACATATGGATGATCAAAGGCAAAAGGATCTTTTTTCATCCAAGTCGGATATCTCAGCAAAAAATTTACGTAGCGAGATAAAAAAACAAATTGAAACTAAATAAACGAGCTAACTGACCTATTTAACTGAACAAAAAAATCCCGAGCACGCGGACCCTTGAAAAAAAACAATAAAAATTGGAAAAAAATGTTCTCCCGCTATTTCTCATGATATGTGCGATAACTGTAGTTCGCAAAAAAATGTTTACCAAGAGATCTCGAAACTAGAAACTTGAAGCTTTAAAATGCTTTTTTTCCCATCTCGATACGACCATTTTTCACATAGATACGCGCTTCAAAAAAACACTTAAAAATTGAAGAATTTTCTGTTTCTTCAATTTTTTGTAGTGCAGCTATTGAAAAAAATATATTTTTAGTAAATGCAAATTTTTACCAACCTTGGTAGATGTAGACCGTTCAAACAGATGATAACGCGTCGCACAAATGTCACTTATGGCGTTTCAGCGAGGCTCTATGGCCCTATCAGCTGTATTGCCAACTTCTAATTTGAGAAAATTGTCTACCCAACGATATCTATTGCCAGCGGGCGGTTTCATACGCAACCACCAAATATTCACCGTACTCCTATTCAATTTCATCGCTAATACGGGCGATAAATTCACCATTTCTCACTGTTTCCCACCGCCGCAACAGTTCGATCAGCCGACCATCGACAGATCGGAGAAACACGCACGAGTATCGCAGTCTGCGGCATTTGTGGCCAGCCGCACGGAACGACGAGTTGCCGATTTTTCGAGCGCTTAGAATACGCAAGTAAACCCCCGATATAGTACGCGTCGCGTGTGACCTCCCGCTACAAGAGGCGTCTTCAGCTCGGAATGTTGCGCAGGTCCGGGACGAGCCGCCGCTCTCCAGGGCCAGGCAGACCTTGCCCAAAAGTCTAAAGATCACGAAAATGGCGGACGGCAGTACGACGGTAACGGCGAGGCGCCATTTCCCGCAGGGCACTACCTTCGGTCCTCTCCAGGCAAAACGCGTCCGGACGATGAACCCGATGAACGATTTCCTCATAAAAGTTTTCGGCGACCAGGCCAGCGATACTCGCTATCTCGATCGCACGGACGAGGACGCCTCCAACTGGATGTGCCTCGTGGCTCCGGCCTCCAACGCCTCGGAGCAAAATCTCCTCTGCTATCAAACCGCGTCGCGCACAGGCGGAGACATTTTTTACACGGCTATGCGCTCGATCTCCCCGGGCGAGGAACTACGCGTCTGGTACGCTCCGCGTTACGCGCAACGAATGAAAATGCCACTGCACAACGCGGAATTCGCGGTCGTTCCTGAGCCGAAGACGACGAAGAGCGACGACCGGCTGCCGCTCGGAGAGGAACAAAACGACCAACCGGAAGTATCATCGCGTAAGCGGCTTTCAACCTCGTTGTCCATTTCTTCATCTTCATCTCTATCCGAATCGCGGCTCAACGACTCGCTTCGACCCCTGACAGCTGGTGGCAACATCGAAGAAATCGCGCACAGATTGCCGGCCCGGCAGTTGGGCGCTCGAGGCGACAAAGCCAGCTGGGACTGCACGATTTGCTCCGTAGTGATGACGTCCGTAATCGAGTACGCGAAACACCTTATGCAACATTACAAACCCCTGTCCGGCGTGTTCTGCGACGTTTGCGACAAAAAGTTTCACCGACTCTCGGTGAGCGAATGACAAAAGCGTTTCTTCTTCTTCTTCTTTCCCGGGCAATTTTGATGGTGTCGAAGTGTGCATCGTTGGCATGCAACGAAAATTACTATTTCTTATTTCCCAAATTTCCTCCGGCTGATTTCAGATGTGAAAATCGCGCAAGAATTTTTTAGGATTCTTATTCAGCGATCTAAGAACTAAATCGGCTCAATTCTATTTGCGATAAATTGAAAATAAGAATATTAATAAGTATTTTTGTTGCATTCCAACAATGCAAAATTCAATATCATGAATGTTGCCGAGTAACGAGCCATTTGGGTACGCAGGTCTTGCAGAAACACAAGCGCCTGAAGCATCCCGAGGCGAGACCGAACGTGGAGGCAGTTGGCATTCCTACTTCCGGCAGTCAGCAACAGCAGAACGCTCAGGTGAACAACCTCGTTCCAGATGTTCCCGAACTCGGAAAGTTCATCACGATGATTGGCGAATGTCTTTTTTTTGCTCCACTTTGAATGTCTTCGTATACGTTCGCAGACGATCCTCATGAATATGAGTGACGAGGGGGGCCAATCGTCCGAAGCGATGAAGGACATATTCGAGAAATTCAAGGCCGGGAGAGCCATGACGGAATGCAGTCTGGCTTCGTCGATCGAGAAGAGCGCTGCGAGCGAGTTGCTCGACGAGACTCACGCGATGAACGTGAGCGACCTCTTGCAGAGCAGCGGCGCTCTCATCGAGAACACGTCCCTCAAGTCGATCCTGGAGAACCAATGCTCGAGCATCGGGGACTCGATTATCCTCTCGGACAACGCGAGCAACTGCGCCGACTCGGTAAAGTTCAGCGTCGACGAGGAACTGGCCTCGGATCTCTTGGAGATCGCACCGGAAGTCACCGGGTCGAATCTTGCCCGAATCGACCGTTTCCGTTGCGACATATGCGACAAGAAATTCGAGAAAGCCGACTATCTCTATCGACACTTGAGAAAACACACCGGGGAGTTTATCTGTCCCAATTGTCTCGGCGTACGTTTCATTTTCTCTCTCAATATCCCGACGATCTAAGGACACAGAGGGAGAGAGCGAGACGCGAGCAAACAAACAAAAAATCAATGCTTTGATCGCAGGTATTCGCGAGAAAAGAAAATTTGTTGTCGCACTTGTGTCCCGCCTCATCGAGGACCAGAAACGAACACAGGAAACACGAGTGTCCCTACTGTCAGAAAGCCTTCCTGACGAAGAAATACCTCAAGCGTCACGTGACCATCAGACACAACGAGTCGATCGTCTGCAAGTGGTGCAGAACTTCGTTCGCTTCCGGTCACGAGCTCGAGTCGCACAAGTGTCAAGCACCCAAACATCTCTGCCCTCATTGCGGCAAACGTTTCGTTCATCGCGAACATCTCACGCGACACGCGAAATTACATGTCAATCCGAGACCCGCCCTGACGACGAGAAACAGAACGAGGAAGAGAGTATCGACGGAGAGACCGGTGATCTGCGAAAAATGCGGCGATCTCTTCAAGAATCCTCACAGCTTGAAGCAACACTTGCGATCACACGGTACGTTTTTTTCACATCGAGAATGAGTTGCTCTCGCGTCTGCTTTCAAAACGCAATATTCCTTAAGTTCCTCTGCAGGCGAAAGAAAATTCGAGTGCGACATTTGTCACAGTAAATTTCACCGGATAGGCGTCCTACAACAGCACAAATCGGTGCACCAGAGCGTTCAGATACCCTGCCAAATTTGCGGCAAGAAACTGAAGAGCAAAAAAGCCCTCGCTGTCCACGTTTTGCTCCACGGCAATAGAAGGTTCCATTGTGACAAATGTGACAAAGTGAGTAGGCGCACTCTGTGCTGAAGAAGCTTTGCAACGTTGGAACGCAACGAAAGTTCCTCTCTAGATTTTTTATTACATCGCATATAAAACTTGAAAATTCGATTCCACTGAGAAATCTCGTTTTTTTTTTCATTCGCAGAGTTTCTTCCAACGATGCAACTACCTGAAGCATTACAAGCAACTGCACAGTGACAAGATCCTGCACAAGTGTCCCCACTGCCCGACACAATTCGCAAGCGAATTCAGCTTCAACAGGCACGTCGAGAGTCACGCGAAGCCAACCGAGCATCCGTGCAAATCCTGTCACAAAGTATTCCATCGGGTAAGACAAACGGAATATCACGGTATACGTCGGATTATGGAAAACGTGATTTTTTTGTTTCTTTTATGGCTAAATATAAATCTACGCAGGAGTACCAGTTGAAACGCCACGTCCAGACGAATCACAGCGGTATCGTGTTTCGTTGTCCGTACTGCAAAATGACGGCCCGCTATCGTCACAGCATGAGACGTCATTTCGAGCGGCAGCACAAGAGCTTCAGCGACGAGTGGAACAGGCCGGGCTTCGTCAATGATCTCATCGAGAAAACTTCAGCCCCGAATGAGCAGGCATTTAATATTATTTTATGATTTTATTTGATTAATTCCATAAATGTTGGAAGTTTATTTCACAAATTGCAGAATTTTATTTCTTTTTATAAATTATAGAATTTTATTTTATTTAAAAAATTTCGGAATTTTATTTTATTAAAAAATGTTTGCATTGTTAGTCGCCCTATTTTAATTACGTATAAAGTATTAATACATTTGTCTTTCTCTCTTTTCTTCTTCCACGTAACTTGAAACTATCATTTTCATCAAAATTAATTTCAAATGTATTAATTCAACGTTTTTTCAATTATTTAAATAAATGTAATGTATTCACGTGTGTATAAATGGAAACTTCGCAGGATCAAAACAGCTCCATCGTACAAATGCCTTACGTAGAGGCAAACACCGCGGCATTTGGATGCTCCGATAATCCTCAAAGTCTCGTTATCTCGATGAGGGATTTGGGAAAAAACCGAATGAACGAACAGCCGCCGATGCTAGAAAACGTACCCCATGATATAGAGACCCCATTAAACGGTGCGAATTTTTCCTGAATGTGACTAGATGAACATATCGTTGGTCAAATATTTTCGAACAATGGTCGTAATATTACAGGGCAGGAGATCTTGCTCCGAGTAACGGATATCGGTCAGTCTGAGGCGATCGAGAGCGACGAATTAGGAGCCAACGAGGTCCCCCAGTTGAGTATCAGCGAGACCGAGGCCACTCTCGCGGAGCCCGTGTTGGGCAACGCGTACATATTCGGCGAGGACGGTGGCGACATTATGTTTTACGTTCTCGAAAACACGCCGGCGATCGCGGAATATTGAGACAGGTGCGAGCATGCTATATACAAAATTGTAGTATCCCCACTTCAATTTCAACAATCGCCATTCTTTCCAATATCACTTCAATCCTCGAAATCTCCGGAAACGCTTTTGCCTTCCCACGTGCCTCCGCAATTGCGCAATATTTTTTAAAAACTGAACGAATGCCCGTAGGGCCTTTTCTACGAGAAACGCTGCCGAATCGGTTGACTAGATCATTACATTCATCTCTGACAACCCGTAACGTTCCTAGAGTTTTTACGCACAACGTGAGTAGAATATGAGGATACTTTTGCCAGGAGGGTACGGGCGACGACGCGAGACCTGTAGCTTGTGATCTCGACGACACCCAATAATTCTTTTCCACCAATATACATATAGTGTGTGTATTGTACAGAATACAAATGTGGCATATTTTGTATCGAGAAAGTACGGGTTCTACGAAGACGAGCGCTCACGCAGCATCGACGCAAACGAAGAGTCTAATTTGTCTATACAATGTTAAAATTTGACTTTTTCGGTGCGTTGCAGATCCGAAGAAATTCGCAAGTTTCGGACAGAGTCGCTCTCATCGAGAATAGAACCTTCCTTCTCGCTCTCGTCCGCGATCCTCGTTGAACGTCACTCAGCTCCGTTTTTATCACTTACGTTTTATTCTCATTCTAGGATCACACATGGCGTATGTATAAATGTACAATATCATACAGTATGGCCACAGGCATATATTCACGTTGTACTTCAACGATTCCTCATACTTTAAATCTATAGACGCGCCCCGTTCTTGCATATCGACGCATCAACTTTCATCATTTTTGGGCAAATTTCGGGGGTTGTCTGAAACGTCGCGACGGGCACGTGAAGTCGCTCTAATGGGAAAATTCGGCAATCGGCAGGAAATATTGGCCTCATCTTTTTCGAGAATGCAAGTAAAGATGACGCGCGTATCTTAGTCGTCTATCAGTCGGATACCAATGAAGAGAGAGAGTGATAGAGAGGAAAGATTTCAGGGCATGCCCGCTGCGCATCTTGACTCCGATAAAAACAGACGAAAGTTCCGTGCGTAAAAGTGTCCGTTCGATCGCTACACACGCGATATACGTCGATACTCGTCCCGAGCTCTTCGTTCAGACACATCGTCGCATCTGAAATACTTCGTACGAAGAATTCGGGTCTCGAGTCACTATAAAAGAGAAAAAAAGGATATGCGGAACATCGATCGGGACTTTACACACACACACATACTATATTCCGATGAGAAGTTTCACTCGATAGAGAAGTTCTCAATGTGCGCGGCGCACCGTTTAATTTTTTTCTCGACGTACCGTGCTCGAGCAACGTTCAAATTTTTAGACACATCATTTCCGACAAGAGTCGCGAGCGCAATCGCGACATTGTTCGCGTCGTGAAATTTAGATAGAAGTGAGGCTCGTATCGTTGGAACGCGATGAATTACTTTTATTCGAATACCCGGCATTTTTTTTTCGGCAGATATATTACGAGAAAGAATTTGGATAAGGATGAAAGGTCTTTCGTTGCGTTCCAACGAGGCAAACTTCCGGGGAATCGATACTGAGAGCGTATACGAGTTAGCTTACCAAACGGAAGGATACTACCTAAACTCGGCATCGTCAACGACCTCGCCACCTCGTCCCCCTGTAGCTCAAAAAAAAAGAACAAAAACCGCTAAATTTGCATGCTACGTCGCAAAATCTTTGGTTCGCTTGATTCTTCGTGAGCAAGAATGTGGCTCTCGTGTAAGAAAACTGCGGCTTCGTCAGCACCGTGCGCATTTTTTTGTTTCTCTGTTTTTTTCGGTTTTTTTCGTTTTGTTCATTTGTGTTCTCTACTCGCGTTACGGAGAGACGAACCTTTTACCTTCGATCGCGGCTGGCACAATTTTAATTTCTGGTCAGCCAGGAAAAAGCCTTCAGGAAGAAGTACGTTATCGTTATCGCGTAAATGATCTTGTCTCTCTGCTGGCGCTTCAGCATCTCGAGCTCGACCGCCATTACGCGACGATTCAATTTGCCAACTTGACGACGCAAATGCTGTATCTCCTCCGCCGGTGGCAACGAAACGTCCAACGCGTTGTACATCGGGGTTTGCTCTCTGTAACGCGAAACCATCAGCTTTTTCATGTCACTGCGATAATTCTTCTTGCTTCTTTACCTTCGCCGTTATCGAAAAACACTTGTTTGTGGATTGAGGTCGTAGATCTATTTTTTTGTTCTAAATATCGAGAGCACTGTGGAGAAGTGGATGAAACATTTTTTAAATGTTTTGCACAATTATTTTCATGGATAATTTCTTCGGTAAATTAAAAAAAATAATTCGTAAAGTAAATGAACAATTAAAGTTCATAAACGTAGAGTAGATAAAACAATATTTTAAAGTAAATTACTAAACAAAACATTGGATTTTATTTTTACTAAGGGGTCTGAATAAATTTCAATTACACGATTTTTTTGTATTGTTTTATGGCCTAGGGTGTCAACTTCAATTTGCAACAAAGATTTTGTAAAGATTCAAAAACTTGACTGAGTTATGATTTTGGTGGGTCAGATCGCCACTGGGCTACGGCGAACCGCCCTGCTGCGATCAACCTGTTTTCTTTCGCATTTTTTCTCGAAACTATGTTTTAACGAGTAAAAAAAAAAAATTCTTGAAAATCGAACTTTTTTTCTAAAGCTCGCCTAACGTTCAATTATTATACTAAAAGTACATTTCTTCATTTTTCATTTGTGATGAGCCGAGTTGCCAGAAGCACCTTCACCGATTGGCCATGCAGCAATGGCGGCACTTACTCCAAACAATGATAACTTCATTGTTCATCAATATTTTTTAATAAAAAAAAACTTTAACTCAGCAAGACTATCTATCAATCATCCATAAAATTCCGACCTCGTCATCCCAATATTCCCATCGCAAAAAATTGACCTGTTTTTCGAGTCCCAAGCAAATCTCTCCCGCTCGTCATAATTCCGTTTTTATTTTTACCTGACATGCCTGACTATTTGCGTCTCGGGGACGAATTTCGATCGCGACCGAGCAGACGACTCCGAGTCAATCGAGGAGTTGGCAAAGTTCGAGGGCTCCTCTTCGTCAACCGCCGGGAAGTAATGATCGTCCAGCGTGAGAACTCGCGGAGGCGTCTGAAAGTGCGAAGAGCGCGACTGTCACCAGGTGGTACGACGTGTCCGACTAAACTATGTCAGTTGTTAGTGCACGTCGTTCGGTTAAAGGGGGTCCAAACAAACCCAAACAAACTCTAATAGTGCGGGGAACAAGACCGAAACGCACAAGTTCTTTACCAACGGTTCGAGAGTGCACAGCTGGCAAACAATCCTGGCAAATTAAGTGTCGAAAGCGATTAAGTCATTAATGAGGGTGAAACAACGAGATGCGGACGAACCTGAACTCTCACCATGCCTGGTTCAGGTGGCATTACAGCGTTCTCCAGGGTCATTTCTCGAGGCGGAGCCTTCGTGCCTAGGTGCTGTTCTTGCCCTGTTAGCAAAGAAAAATTCCAGTCAATACCTCCTTACTTGCTGGACAACTTCCTGTTCTCATCCAAACACATTCATATAATAACTGCGCGAAAACGCAAAGTAATTAAAAACGTAATAAAAAATGTAAAGTAAATAAAAACGAGAAGTGAATTTTCATTTAGTTAACGTTTTTACTCACTTTTTTACTTAAGTAAGTAATGTTTATTTTAAAGTACGTAAAGATACTTTACCTACATAAATGAAAGCGTAAGTGAAAACTCAAAGTAAATGAAAACATGAAGACAACTTTTATTTACTTACATGAGTAAAAACCTAAAATGAATAAACCATAAGTGAAGACCTAAAGTAAATAAAAACATGAGTAAAAACCCAAAGTTCATAAAAACGTCAAGTAAATAACAACGCTCTGGATGCGAGTTCCTAAAGCCAAAGTTGTACCGAGGATACCAAAATAATATCTTTTGTACGAAATTAAGTTTTGTGCAAAGCATAATCCAGGTAGCTCCCAATCCAGGGGCAAAGAAAAACCCAAGGACCGTGTATCTGCCTCGCCAAGCGTCTACCGAGCATACAGAGAGCGATAACTTAATGTATTGATCATATCTACGTACACGCGACGTGATCCGAGAGACCTGAGGAATTCACAGTACGCATTGAAACGTTGTTTTTGGATCAGGGAAATAGCAAAGATGTTCCTCTAGGGAACAGTGGAGAATAGACTATCGCTTGGCTAATTAGCCTAAAATTAACTGCGAGAATTTATGGAACACAGCCAAAAAGAGGCGTGACGATCTGGCGAAAATTCCCAAACTCACCGACGACGAGGATTCGGTCAGGTACGTTCATCTCGAACTTCTCATTGGGTATGGGCTGATTCCAGGCAGACGCTTGAAAATCGTCGTCGCCGTAGTCGCCGTTGACACGGATGCTCTTCGGCACCGTCATGCGTTTGTTTATCTCCAGGGTGAAGTTCGGATCGTAGAAGTTGTCCGCCTCGCCATTGAAGATCGTCGGACTGTGAGTTTTGGACATTTTTCTGAAACGAGTAACGCTTTTTTTAAGCATTGAGGTTAAAAAAATGTTTCAAAAAGGTATTCGTTGCGATCGATTTTTGGGCGGGAAATCGGTAAACCGGTATGGCGTTATTTTGACGGAAAAATGAATTTCGTACTCGCGTAGCAGTCGAACGAGTGCGAGAGTGTCGCGAATTTTTCGGGCAAACGCGATGACGGAACTTTGTACGCGAACGTCTTCGGTGGCGATTTTGCAATCATCGTGCAGCCTCGCAATTGCAATCGTACGCAATTGCTGAAAAATCTTCGCCAAACACGAGCATTACGAACCTCTTTTGTATCGGCCGTTGAATATGCCAATGCTCGATCGCGATGAAGTACGCCGTGCAGTGGTCGTCGTCGTCGTCGTTATCGTCGTCGTCGTCGTCCCGAGAGGAGTGCACAATGATCGATTGTATTTCGCGAGTATGTGTGCGAAGAAAGGTTATGTAGGTTCAAAAACAGTGGCAGCTTTCGGTGCTCGATCGGTAAGAAGCTGATGCTGCGAGGTGGCGAGGGATGACGCTGCGAGCGACTTCCCGAAATATCCCCGTAAACGAATATCCCGAAGAACGTTCGGACGTGATTAAACGGAAATGCGCAATGAAAAAGTCCATCGCCTAATACTTGAACATCCTGAATCGCATTATCGAACAATGGTGACGTCACCAGCCGTAAGAATTTTGACATTTCGCGATAATATCGTTTCTTCCCGCGGCGCGGCGAAAAGCCGGTGAGTTTCGCCGTCTAGTGACACGTTCGACTTTCCGTGGCGCTTCTGCGGATGAATCGTCAGCCATTTTTAAACTGCGCTCACCTGCGCTCATAAGAATTAGCGAGAGTATCTCGAAGTCGCGAGGAGGGACATGGACGATGGGAATATTGGATCGAAAGGGTAACGGTGAATAACAATAAGCTGTGATACATTCGTCGAGCCGTATAGGACCGCGACGAATGTTGGTGGTGGCCGAGAGCCGAGAAAAAAAAAAACAAAAAAAAAAGAACAACAAAAAGTAGGTGCGAGGGACACGCGCAAGAGAGCGAGAGACACAGTCACGAGAGAACAATCGTGATTGGAGAGCCAAACAAGCCGAATCCTTCAGTCGAAACATAGTGCTCGTGCTCGGAGGCGCTCGTGTGCGAGAAAGAGCAAGAGCGAGGGCGAGTGAGCGCGCGAGGGGAACAGAGACGGAGCGAGGGCGAAAGAAACTCCCTCCCCCCTCCCCCTCCCGCGAGGATTTCCCCGAGCGAAATGGTGAACTGTCAACGTCTTCGCGACACACCGTAAAATGATTTCGTTACGCGCTCCGAGATCGTGGACGAGCAGCTGCAGCAGCGAGATCGCCGGATCGATCGGGCCTCTTTGATACGCGAGCCGCACCGTGAAATTCGCCGCCCGGAAGTTCATTCGCGTCACACACACACGTCGAACGAACGAAAAAAAAAAACCAACAAAAATTGCCAGAGCGCGGAATACAGCGCAAAAAGGAGTATCTTTGCGCGATGTCGGTCTCACAGATGGGCAACAAAGGGGGTGCGCGTAAATCAGCTTATGGGAACAATGTTTTCCTGAGCGAGCGTTGTTGAAGCGCTCGTGGTATTCTCCTGGCGTGCACGCCATGGCGGACAATGTGCACAGGAAGTCGCACAAGCAGACGTCGGAAGGCGGCAGGAAGATGGCGATGCCGGTGCATCGAACGACGACCGAGACGATAAGACTGGGCGAACAGCCGGACAGGAGCCATCAATCGTTGGGATTGGCGGCTTTGCCTGGCGGCAATGTCAACGCCAACGCCAACAATCAGTGCAGAAAGAAGACTTCATCGTTTCAGATCACCAGCGTAACGGTGGGCAATCGCATGAGCAACGACGCCGGCGACGACTCCAACGACGATCTGGACGAGTCGCATACGGAGGACAATTCGGTGGAGCATTCCAGAGTGACGGATCTGGACGTGGAAACGCCGAGCTACTCGGAGGACACCTTCTCCAAGGAGGACGTTTTCTTCAATGCGAGCAACTCGGCGCTGAGCACCGCGCCCGTCATACCGACCAGCTCCCAGTACGGCCTGGCGATCGTACCATCCGAGGGCGGCAACGTCACCAACAATCCCAACGACGGCAACATTAATTCTCTCGACATAAATTCCGTCACTGACAACAATATCATCAATCTTTTGTCCAGCAATGCCAAACAGGACACGGACATCAGGGAGGTACATTCCCACAGTAGAAACGAGAGATTCAAGGTCGTAAAGATCGAGAGCACCGAGCCGTTCAAGCGAGGAAGATGGACATGCATGGACTACCTTGATCACACGTCCTCCAACAATCAGTCCAACGCCATCAACGCGTCCAAGGTTGCCGATCCCAACGAGGTCTGCATATCTTACGGGATCACGGACGGCGGCGTCGTCATTGAGACGACCAAGCAGAACAACAATCTCAATGTCAATGAGGACAAACCCGTAACGATGGATATGAACGGCCACGTCAATCATCAGGAGGTCCAACACTCGGTAATGACGAACCCAAACGCTGGCTTTCTCGTTGGCAATACCATGCTGCAAAACGTTCAGCAGCAGCAGTCGCTTCAGCAACAACAACAGCAACAGCAACAGCAGCAACAGACGCAGCAACAGCAACAACAGCACAACGCCCATCAGATGCAGTCTCAGGTCACTAGCCAACAGATACCTCAGTACTTCCATCAACAACAAATGGGCTCGCAGCAGCAGCAACAGCAAGGAGCCACTCTGCCCTCGAATCTTCAGCCTATTCATACGAGCAATCTCGGCCAACCGCAGAGCATGCCCCAAGGCTCTATTCCTATCATAAACCAGAATAACAGCAACATCGTTTCCTCGCAACAAAGCATGAGCCACCCCAAGGAGGAGTACATCACCGTTGGAATGCAGAATCAAATGATGCCGGGACAGAACGTTTGTCAGACGAATGTACAGCAGCAACAACAGACTTCCGGTAGCCCCGCGCAGCCCAACATCCTCATAACGCAACATCCACCACAGCAGCAGCAGCAGCAGCAACAACAGCAACAGCAACAGCAACAGCAACAGCAACAGCAGCAGCAACAGCAGCAACCACATCAGTCGCAACAACCGGGGCTCGCACAGACTCAGGCTCAAATGAACCAAATTTCCGAGCCAACGATGAACCCCATGATGCAACAACAGGGCATACAAAATATTCACAAAGTTCCTCAGTCGGCGAGCGGTCAACAGCAAGCATCAACCGCCATACTTGGTCAGCAGCAGCAGCAGCAGCAGCAGCAACAGCAGCAGCAGCAGCAGCAAGGCTCGCCCCAGCCACAAATTATGCCAATGGCCCAGCAGATGCAACCGCAAACGAGTCCCGGCAATCCGCAGCAGGTACAGATGAGCCAGGTACCCACCAGCTGTCAGACCGTCGTCGGTGCCGGGGCCGCCGGTGGCGGTGGTAACGCTCCCAACCCCGCTATGCAACAGGCTAGCATGAACTTTCATCAAACGGAAACGGCGGAGCAGGACTCGGTGGCGGCGAGCCTCCTAAGCGCTGCTGCCCAACAGTCCGCCGACGCGATCCTACTCGAATCTCTCACAGAAGTCACACAGAGCAACGATGACCAACACCCCCTCGAAGACAATGAAAGGTTCGCATCGTCACGAAAAAAAACCTCGTTCTCTTCTTCAAGATGTTCTTTCTCCGCCTTCACGCCATCATCGTTTTATTATTTATATTTTTAATGCGTACAATGAGCCTCGGTCATTGTTCCTGGCATCGGCGAATTCGCGATAAGTGGGCGTGACAAACTTTCCCTTTTACGTAACGAGCGATCCAAGTGTGTTCGGAGTATCTAATCTGTCTACGTGGATTCGTCTTCGCGTCGGCGGTTACTCATTATTTTATTTTTCGTATTGCAGCATGTCGGGGACAAGTGCCGTAGCGATCGATAACAAGATTGAGCAAGCTATGGTGAGTCAAACGAGTATTATGCGGATCTTCCGCTTTATTCGGATTCGCAAATTTCGTGACGCGTCGGAGTGCTGGTGTTTCATCGCTTGAGAATGCAACGAAAATTCATTCCTTCGAATCGTCCTAATTGTGGCACATTACGTTAGGGCCGCGCAGGAAAAATGCTACTCTTATTCGTTCGAGCAATAGTATTATGGGTTTTTTTAAATGCCATATTTGAACTCGCTGAGTCTGAGTGGTAGCTGATTTGTTTTTTTTTTAAACTTGAATCGCATGGGGTTTTCGCTCTTTGCACTCAACAAGTCAGCAACCAATTGATGCTCGTTGGATCCCGGTTGAATATTCTCAATCCTCTGAACAGATTCCTAAAAATAATCCTTTGAAAAGATTGATTAAAAATATCGCCAACATCATATTTACGAAAAAATGTAATCAACCTTTTTTTTATTTAAGTTTAATTTTTATACTTTCCAAAGCTGTAGGGCTCCAAGAATTTTCATCCAGACGTGTCGAATATTGGTTTTTTTGTTGATTTAGTGTACATTTTTTTTATGTACCTATAATAAAAAAAAATTTAACTCAAATTTAAAAACTCTTCAAAGCTGTAGGGATCAGCTTCAAGATTCTTCAACCAATTGTGCCGAATATTAGTTTGTTTGGGTTTGTTTTCCATTAAATTCTTTTGAACAATCTTTTTAGGATCCAATAACAATTCTATATAATGGTAAATTCTGTCAATAATGATTAATTATCTTCAGAATATTACATTTCATTCATTATACAGAATTAATAATTAGTTAATTAACAATTCTGTACATTTTTGACAATATCAAAAACAGTATTGTTTAATTATTATACAGAAATTAATGTTCGAAATTATTGAAAAGTACCCACGTCCCGTTATTCAGCGTCAAACGTAAAAAGCGAATTGTCCGCATTACCTAAATGGAGGAAAAAAATATCGAGTGCTATTCGATCGTACAGGAGTTCGATACTATGAGTTGGATATCTTTTTTATACCTAATAGTATTGTTTGGATTGGTAAGAGTAAAAATTCGGTATTCGCCACATCCTATTTACATGACTATGAAGTTTTCACCGTTGAAATGTAACGATATATTTTTTTTCATTATCCAGTCTTTTACTTTACAAAATGAGATCGTAATTTTCTAATAAGAATTCGTAAAAACTTTTGAGCTATTTTCACGACCTAAATCGGCAAAAAAAATCGGCATGTTGATAAGATTTTTCGTTGCATTCCAACTATGCAAACTTCGTCACTACGAAAGAGCAATTTCGCTTTGACAGCTTATTCGTAGTAAGGCCAATGGGAATAACAAGCTCGTTTCTTCCCTCGGTCTATTCAGGACTTGGTGAAGAGTCATCTCATGTTCGCGGTACGTGAGGAGGTCGAGGTCCTGAAGGAAAAAATAGCCGAGCTGATGGATCGCATTAATCAGTTGGAGGCGGAAAACCTCATACTGAAGTCGCATGCGGCACCGGAAATACTGGCGCAACTCGGCGGCCAAACGACAACCAAATTATCCCAAAACAATTCAGGAAGCGGTCAGTAGGTAAAACGTTGTAAATAAGTTTCTATCGATACTACAAGTCAAAAAGTACATAAACACGGATAATATAATTATTGTATATAACTTTACGATTTTTAGAAATTTATAAATAATGAGATTTATTATATACATAATTAGTATTAGCGGAAAGCCAACCCTTTTCTTTCCCCCCCCCCCTTTTTTTCAGTAAATTAAACATAAAATAGACATTATTTTTTACTATTTCAGTTTAACGTTTAGGATTTTAAAAACACACACACACTCATATTCAAAGTTGTATATTTTTCCTTTTTTTTCTCTCGAGTCGCGGTATTTTTTTTTCTTCGGTTTTTTTCAATCGTTTCGTTTTTATTTCACGAGGGAAATGTGTAATCGAGCCCGCGCGCGCGTGGGGAGAAGGGGTGGATGAGAGGACAGAGGCGTTTTGTGAGTGCATGCCATGACCACTAAACAGCAAAAAAAATAACCACACACACACACACACACAACTACAAAAAAGTGTAACGGAATTAATAACGTTCGTTTCGTTACGTATATTGAATTTCTTCGATTATTGCGTTATAACGAGAGAGAGAGAGAGAGAGAGAGAGAGAGAGAGAGAGAGAGAGAGAGAGAGAGAGAAGAGAAAAAAGAGTATATAATTATACGCATATAGGCAGCTAGATCGCCATAGCTTGTGTTTTACCAGCTGCAGTCTCTCGTTTCTCGCGCGAGATCATTGCGCGGCGACAACGGATATGTAACGGCTGTGTGTGCGTGTGTGTGTGAGAGAGGCCACGCGTAATTTATATATATATGTGACACCCACGCAATTACCCGAATTCGAGGCCAATCGCGCGGCGGACGACCGGAGGAGCCTCGTACCAATCCGAATTTCTCGACAAAATCGTGTTTCGCATCGATTGAACAAAATTAAAAAAAGACGAAAAAAAAAATGAAATCGCTTGATACACAGTTAGATGTCGTTTCGTTTCTTTTATTTATCCGTTTCTACGATCTCTGCTCTATATATACACCAACCGATAAAAAATTCCAACTGGAGACCTTTAAATATACGCTGTTCGACACACTCACGGTTTCTTTGTAAGGTGGTGCGTGTAACGTAAGTACGACAACAAATCGGTACCCAAAAAAAGGAGAAAAACACGAGAAAAGAAAATAACGAAGAGCAACAAGAAAAAAAGAAAGAAAACAAGATTAATATTTCGCATACTGATGTACTCGTGTAAAAAAGAAAAACAAACGTCTACAATTTCCTGTCAGCGTCTTATTTTTAAAATCTGATACAAGCCTAATAAAAACGTTTTTTTTTTTCATTGTACACCCACGCTAATTGCTTCGCCCCCTCCGGCCTCCTCCCATCGTTAGGGGATCCATCACACCAACGGATAATGGAGTTAACCCTGATTGATGCTTCTGTGAGGAGCGAGTGTGTTTGTGTGTGGAGAGAAAGAGAAAGAGAGAGAGAGAGAGAGAGAGACGCACGAACACCTCGGTATTTCGATCATCATTTCTTTATTATCTAGATGCGAAATATAGACCCCAGGACCTCTCGTCCGCACATATTCAATAGGAAAAGGGAAAAAAAGTCGGATACACACTCGATACTCCCCGCGTTTTATCCCTGCTTTTCTCTTTACTTATCTTTTAACTCGCAGAACTACGAACGTACTATATATATTTATATATAAATCGAAATAATTCATTTGGAAAAGTGTGCTGTCAAAATTTGAAAATTCGAGATATATATATATATAAAAATTAGTAGCCTCGAATTTTTTCATTAAAAAAGAATCGGAATTTCTTAATCAGTATAAATATTTATACAAAATTTAAAAAATATTTATATTGATTGAGATTTTCGAAAATTTCAGATTTTAACTAAGATTTAGAAAAAAATATTTCTATCGACTATACAGTTTACAAAATATGTAATAAAAAAAATCGAGAGTTGAAATTTGAGTTGTTTAAATTTAAACATTCGATATATATATATATATATATATATATATATATATATATATATATAAATGAGTTACCTTGAATATTCCAATAGAAAAATTAAATGATGAAATCTCTTTTTTTCATCAAAAAGATTGGATTTTTTAAATCAGTATAAACATTTTTATAAAATTTTAGATTTTAGAAAAAAGATTTATATCGATGTAGAAATGACAAAAAATATTTATATTGCTTTTCAAAATAAGAAAAATCCTGGGCTGAGTTTTGAGTCTTTTCTAATTTTCGAACGCGATATATATATATATCGCGTTCGAAAATTAGAAAAGACTCAAAACTCAGCCCAGGATTTATATATATAGAGATATATATATATATGTGTGTGTGTGTGTGTGTGTGTGTATAAGAATTAGTTACTTCGAATTTTCAAATGAAAAAATTCAAATGACAAAACGATTTTCTCATTTAAAAAAAGGTTGAATTTTTAAAATAAGTATAAATATTTTTAGAAAATTCAACAAATATCTATACTGATTTTTTTTTTTTAAATCGCGGGTTGAATTTGAATTTTCTTTTTTGAATAGCTTTGTTTAATTTGAAAATTCCAGGTAATGAATTCTATATATGTATCTTCTTTTCAAATTTTCACACTACTTTTCGAAATGCATTAATTTGGTGTATATATATATATAAATATGAAGAAGAGCACACAATACGCGACCGAGCGTCATTATATTGTTTTGACAAAGTTTTTATTCGGGGTCACTATATAAAGGCTAAATATGACACTTTAACATAAATCCTTATTACAATGAAGACCACCACTTCATGATAAGAGAAATGACATATATGTATATACACACATGCATATATATTTATATGTCAATATATATATATATATATATATATATATATATATATATATATATGTATATATATATCATAATTACACCTTATAAATTTATAAATGTTATAAATTTTTTTGTTTCCGTGTGTTTTTTTTTACTAGGAAGAGAAAGAAAAATAACAACGTATAACTGTTTCTTTTATTTTTTGTTTCGGTTTCTGTTTCTGTTTTTCTTATACCATTAAGAATAAATCGGGCAAACCACGTGTCGCACGCGCGTCGACGCTCGCGCGTTATAATTTTGTCGGCCGCCTGACCCTCGCATTCGCGGAAAGATACCTCCCCCCCTCCCCCTTATTGGAAAATTCATACGAATCCAAAGTTCTTGGTTTTGATAGCGAGTAGTAGCTTGTGACGGAGCACGTTACGCGAGCTGTACAGTGGAACGTATAAGCGGGAGATGCACGTGTTGGCGGTCGGTAGATGAGCGTCGTCGGCTGGTCGAATCGTCACCGTCGGCATTGGCTGGAAGCCATCCTCGCTAGCTGGCAGTGCCGGTGAACCCGTCCAAAAGTAGACCTTGCGTGAGAGACATACGAGTGTAGACATTATTGTTTGGGCTCTATGAGAGATTTTGGGGATGTTGAGCTTGGGGGTTGGGGGGAATAGGGGCTCACCAAATCCTGACGTTCCACGTGAGACATTTTTTCGACTATGGACCATAGCCATCGTTTAAACTTGAAGAGTCTTTCCGTGGACTCGCCGGACTCGTCGTTGAACGACGTGTAGGATATCAGTACGGAGACGTTTATGTCACCGACGCCGTTAAGGAGGAGCCTCAGGTCCTCCGAGGTCAAACCGTCGAGAGCACCCTCGGGCAGCACGTCGAAGACACCCTCGCGCATTGCCTCGAGAGCCTTCTCCTGTACCTTTATCATTCGTACCTCCGCGTATTTTCTCACGTAGTCGTAAACGTTGGTGCCCGTGACCTCGATGTCGCGGCCGTTCGGCACGAGCTCGATTGAGCCGCCACCCTCCTCGGGACACAAGTCAATACTGCGAAAGGGTCAAGAGAAGAAAATGAGGCGCCGATTCGCGGGTGTTCGCAGGGGATAATTAGGATGAAAAAAAAAAAACGTACCTGAACGTGAGATCAAGCGCGGAGAACAAACTGTTGCTGTCCTTGGTCTCGGCGTCGACGACGAGCTGTCGTAGGCTCTCGTATATCACGGAATCGAAGAAAGCGAGATCGTGAAAGCGTATGGCCCGCCCGAGTATGTACTTGATTACGTGACGATTGAGAAATATCGGGCAGAGCTCGTTTTGCAGGAGGCAAAGACCGATGAGCCTGCCGACGTTTCTGAACGCGTTCAGTCGCTCGTAGCTGCATCTGCCCTGTCGCGGCGTATAGAAGCCTCGTTTCCCCGGCGAATAAAAAAGCGGCGCGTTGTCCTCGGTATCGTCCAATATGCTGTTGTCCATTTTCTTTTTGTTGGCGCCGCAGCGCTCGGTGAGACTGAACACGTCGAGATCGAGGAGTGCCTCGCTCGCGAGGTCGTGGCAGTGGCGCTGTATCAGGTCGTAAGCTTCGTCGATTTTCTCCTGCAGAGCCTCCTCCGAGGCGAGCAGAGTCAGTATTTGCGAGGGCGACAACTCCAGTATCATCCCGGTGATCTTTTCCGCGACCGTTGGTCTCAGCGCGTGCACCTTCGGGTACAAACGATCACCGAGATGCTGCTGGTGACTCGTCAAGTGGTCGTTGCTCATGTGACCAACCGGAAGCGGATGACTGCTCGAGGAGCCGCCACCGCCGCCTCCACCACCGCCGGTACCACCACCGGCACCGCTGCCCGAACCGCCCGCACCCTCGACCGTGCTCGACGGATGAAACGAACGAGCCTCGAACGACAGTCTCCTTGCCTCTCTGTACTTGCCCGATGAGCGGGGATTCTGAAAGCGGTTCATCGTTACTTTAGACGGGACTTCTCGAGCTCGAGGGAGCTCAGGGGGCTCTACTCACCTGTCGCCGCAGCTCGCGATCTCTGCTCTTCAACTTTTGCAAACCGTTGTACTGCGAATACTTGGTTCCCACCTGGGCTGCTTCGAGATTCGGCAGCTTGTCGTTCGCGAGTAACGCCTGATGCAAATACGAGAATACACATTTTACGATGGGGATTTTTTTTGGGGGAACCTCGCCCACTTTTGCTGTCTACGTCAATGGCTTTGGCCATGTTTGGGTTAAGCAACGAGCTATCGGGTTCACTCACCTCCGCAATGGCCGTGTAGAAACTTCGCACCACGCCCGAACCCTCGCCGGGTTCGTCCTTGAACGTCACTTTGATACGATTGAGGGCGAGCGGCGGTGTATTCGAAGCTCGTCGATTGTACAGATTGTACTGGGTGTTCAATTCTTTCATCGTTTGCACGAGCAACTGCGTTCTATCGCGATCCACCTGGGAAGAAGCGAAGCGTAGTGTTAAAAAAAAATCCTCATACCTACAGCGGTGTTGTCGATCCCTCACCTTCAGCAGCGTTATGTCCTTCTGCTGGGAGTTCCTCAGTTTCTCCATGTCCCTGCGAAATTTTGATTCCTTGACGGGAAAGCCACCGAGCTCGGAGACGACCGAGCCCGCCTCGAGGCCAACGTCCTCCATGAAAACACGACCGAACAAATCGAGCGAGAGTCTCCAACGTCCGAGCAATATGTTGTGTGATATATTGGTGCCGATCGATGAAACGGCCCTGGCCGACTCGACCGGGCTCGTTTCCACGGTCTCGTGAGCCGATATCTCGTGACTAGTCGCCGCTGGATCAACCTCTTCGGCGCTACCGCTTTGCGCCTCCACCGTCGGCACTACCAGGACTTCCGGTGCACCCACTTTATTCGCGCTCGCTTCCTGGGGTTTAAAAAAAAAGGTTCCATTTTTCTTCTTCTAGAATTGTGCTTTTGTACTAATAAAACAGAATGGCAAAGTGATTCAGAAAAAACATTCCAAAAATAATTATTAATTCTATTTATATTACGAAAATTCAAATAGCCAACGCTTATGAGAAACGCCCCGCGATTGGCGCTTGTGAGTAGTTTGTACACGAGTAGTTTGTAAAAAAAAGTTTACATACACCAGTCGATATTTCTTGCCGCACTAAAAGTTACATAGCTTCGTCATAAAAAAAGATAACCAAATTAACCGAACGGCGTTTTAAAAGAAACAAATACAGCTTTCTTTTGCTTTTTCGAAATATTTTTTATGATTTTTTTCGACCAGGTACGCACTTTTGTACGTGACTGTTTTTCGGTTTTTTTTTTCGAACATCGAGAATTGGACGCATGACATAGAAAATTTTGTTGTCATGTTTATCCATGATAAACTTGAACGGAGTAGCAGGAGCTCCATTTTCGTTTCTTAAAGGCTACGTACGATTTTTTTTCGCAAAGTTATTTCATTTTTTGCTAAAAAATACTAGTTCTGGTAAATGCAATGTAACTCAAGAACTGTAGGGTTTAAGAAGAAATGTCAAAGATGTAAAAAGTAGCGTAAGTTTGTAAGCTTGGAATTCTTGAAGAATTTTCCTGTGAGATGTTTTATTATTATTTTCGCTCGACACTGATGAGTAGGGTGGCTTAACTCGAAAAGTATGGAGTTTATAACAAAATGTTAGGAGGAGAAACTTTTTTAATTTTCGATTATAAATTTGCTTGAATTTTTTCCGAATTTGTTTGAGATTTTTTTCGAAATTTTTTCGACCAAAACTCGTAGAATTGTCCAAAAAATTGATTGGCGTATCTCGAAAATTAAAAATAAAAAATTGAAAAAGTTCCTCGTTTGTTATGAACGCCATACTTTTCGAGTTAAGCCATCCCACTCATCAGAGTTTCCAGCGAAAATAGCCAAAAAAAATCCGAGGAAAATTTTGAAAAAATTCCAGGCGATCCAGTATAAACTTACGCAACTTTTCACATCTTTGACATTTCCTCTCAAACCCTATAGTTCTTGAGTTACGTTGCATTTTCCAAAAAAATTCATTTTTAGCAAAAAATGAAATAACGTCGCGAAAAAATTCGTACTAAACTTAAAAAAAAACGAACATGGAGCTCGTGCTACTCCGTTCAAGTTTATCATGAATAAACATGGCAAGTTTTTTTTCCTTAAGTCATGCGTACAATTCTCGATGGTCGAAAAAAACCGCAAAACAGTCACTTACAAAAGTGCGTATCGGGCCGAAAAAAAATCATAAAATATTTCAAAAAAGCAAAACAAAGCTGAATTTGTTCCCTTCAAAATGCCCTTAGGTAAATTTGGTTATCTTTTCTTTGACGAAGTTATGTAACTTTTAGTGCGACAAGAAATATCGACTGGTGTATCGAATCTTTTGAGCGGCAGTGTGTATCATTGTGACGTCACAGCGCACTCGGGTAACGTCGGAAGCGCTCGGCGCGTTTGTGCCCAGCCAAATAGAATCAAAGTTTCAAAGTGCTAATCTTCGTTAATTGTCTAAGAAAAAAAAAATACTTTTCTCACAAAAATCGCACTTGATCTTTACAATGAGAAAAAAAAAATCAATTCTCTAACCAAATTCTATGAATCTGCAATGCTCCGATATACTTACGGTCACCGTTCCCGCGCGGACTATCACGCTCCTACCAGTCTTACAAATCTCTTTGCCTTTGTTACTTCCGGATTGTTCGTTCTGGCTCACCGGCGATACGATTATCGGAGCCCGATCTATCTGCTCGCTCGCGACTGCCGCTTGATTGTCGTTTCCTTGATTGAATAGTTTTGGTTTTTCCTGCGTTTCAACGACGAGGAAGCATAATCATAGAATCAAATTGCACTTTGGCTGGATCGAAGAGAAAAAGCGCGGTGAATGTTAATAAACGTACCGCGTATTTGCTAGTTCCCGGCTCAGCCGAGGACACGGAGCTCCGTCGATTCTCCGACGAGCCGCTCGGGCCCTGAATGACCTGGCTGAAAGTCGGCGTAACGGGGATCGTCGCGTTGTCAGCGCTCCGTGCCGAGAGACTCAACCTCGTCGGTAGTCCTTCCAGTGGATTTTGATTGGCTCCGCCGTTGCTCGATCCGGCTATCGGCTGTCTCGGCACTCCGAAGAGATCCTCGCGCCTCGAGTGTGGCTGCAGCAGGTGGGGCTGATCAGCGAGGGGCAGAGCCTCGCTCATCACCGTGTCGAAGGGATCAAGGGGTGGACAACCGAGGCACAGGGTCGAATCGGATCTCTGCAAAAATGGATGCTTCCGTCCCTTGCCCGTTGTGGCACTCGTCGAGCTATTACCGCCGCTTCCGCAGACTGGAACTTGCAACAAGTCTGGATAGTCCACGGAATCCGTTTCCATCGCGTTCGCGGCTGGCAGATTGTCCTCGTCGCCCTCTTCGTTGTCGTTTTCGTCCTGAAATTCGCACTGGTGTAAATCGATGCCTCGCGGTTTTTTTTTCGAAAGTATTTGCGGAGGTGCGTACGAGCACGTGCCTGGTACTAGCTTGACTGCGACTTTTTTGTACTCGAACCTATCACCCTCTCGCTGTTCCCCGACAAAGAGGCCTTGTTTACCTGATCGTTCCAGGAGGAATAGGAAGCCGCCTCCTTCTGCGTCTCGCCACGGGATGCCAGGGGTTCCGACAGCGATCGCATGTAATAAACGAGCGCGTCGAAGACATAAGCGACGTGACGTAGCGCCGAGACGTCGAGAACCGGCAAGCTGTCGCGATGCTCGCCGTTGTGCGCTCGCATCAACGAGAGACAGTAGGACAGAAATTCGCGACGCGCCGAGTTCGCGTCGACACCTGCGAAACAATATTTTATTTATTCCCTGTTCGAATATCTCCATCTCACTATTTATTTGTCTTAACGGAAATGAACATTCCGGCATTGAGAACAATACTCGAAGCGTGGGGCTTTTGCCTAAATCCTCCGCGTGCATAAATATGGGACGCGCGATTCGCGAGATTACGCGATGACAAACCTTCGCGCTCTCTGCTGCTCCGCGGTGGCTCGCCAACGCCTGTAAAACCAACGGTGAGTCGCGTTGAACCTTGTGTCGTGGAGATATTGGATGTCGCAGTGATACCACCGCGTTGATTCCGACCTGTGTTACCCTGAAGCGTGAGCGAGAGGGCCGCCGAGCTCAGCAGCCCCGAGAAGTTGCCGCCCGACAACGAGGGCGCGTTGTTCAGCGGATGCTCCGGATGCGTCGGATCGGCGCTCCGCGTCAATGATACTCCGAATCTCAGCTGTGCCTCGGTAGCGTCCATCACCGTCAACAACCAGTCCCACGTGGGCTTCAAATGTCCCTCCAGGTACATCTGCCAAAATCACGCCTTCTAGATCCACCTCGTTCGACACCTCTCGATCGCCATCGATCGACGCACGCGACACCACCTACCTGCAAGCTCACTGCGTCCTGGTAAGTGATCTCCATAAGTCGCGGCAGATTGGGCGCGTGAGTTTTGTAATCGTGCATCATAGTCAACAGATCGGCTATCTGTCTTATGACAATACCGAAAGCGCGCGCTAGACAACTTGCTGTGGTACCCATCGTGATGGGCTCCTGTGCTGCGGCAACTGCCGACGTAGCGGTTGTACGTCTCAGCGACGAGGAATCGATGAACACCAAATTACTTCCACCCGTCACCCGTAATCCGGTCGCGCGCGTGTTAGACTCGCGAGGTCTTATCGCCCATTGCATAGAAACGGGCGCTAAATTGTTGCGGTGCAGATGCCCCGTCGAGCCACTGGAACGCACGGAAACGAATCTATTTACTAAAAATGCCGATGTCCCGGAGTGATCCTGGATTTATTATTGGTAGTGAATTTTCTTAGATTTTGACACTTTAGAAGGAAGTTCTGCAGTCTTCATAATGACGAATTACCTAAGGAATTTCGTAATCGAGAAATTTCATAGTGAGTAATTTGATAAGAAATTTCATCAATAAGATTTTCGTAATGAGGAATTTCACAATGAGGACTGTCGAAATGGAAAATTTCATGAGCAAATTCACAGTGAGGAATTTCGTATTGAGAATATTTGTAATAAAGCATGTCATGTGAAATGAGACTTCGTTTTAGAGGCTCTAATTTTTTTAATACCCACGAATTTCGCAATGAAGGATGACATAATGAGGAATTTCGTTACGAGGAACGTCATTTCATTTAAGGGCCGTTAATTTTTTCAATATTTTTTTAACCTTGCGGTATTTTATCATGAGGAATCACACTTGGTATTGGGAGCGCTAGTTTCTAAAAAAAAATGTCAAGATCATTTTTGATTGCGCAAACAGTGACGGTGATCTAGATACCTTCTGCGTTCGAGCTGTTCGTCGCCGATTTGGAATTCCTCGTTGTCTTGTTCGTCAGTCTCGCCTGCCTCGCTGTCGTCATCCTCCTGCTGGCTGGACTCTGCGTACTCGTCCTCGGGGAAGAGAAGTATCGATCCCATGCCACCGTCGGATCCGGCGGTGGCGCCGGTCTGTACGCTGCGCTGTGCTGAAGCGGCGTCCTGATTGCTGTGATTGTCATCGGAATCGGACTCGGTCTCGCCCTCAGCAAGAAGATCAAGTTCGGTGTCTGATTCGCCGTCGACCGGTTGTTCCTCCCCGGCGACGCCTCCAGCGTTACCGTCAGCCTCGCCGCTGCCGCCCACGCCGCTTCCCATCGGATGACTGGGCGCCGGGACGCCGGATTCCTCGTGCTCGCTGATGTCCCCGTCCAGGTCCATCGGTACTTCCTCGCCGCCCTCGGCCTCGTCCATCGCCGTGGCGTCTCGTGCGATCACGATATTGTTGTTGCCCTGTGGCGGCTGAAGACCAGCTTCGAGTGTCTGGGCGGAGACACCGCTGTGCGGTATGAGCGGCTCGATCGAGAACAATTCTTCCGAGCCGTTTATCACCTCGATCGCAGAGCTCGTCAGGGTGAAAGGTGCCGTCGGCCTCGAAACTCCCAGCCTCACAGGCGCTATCAACGAGTCCGCGGTCTCGCACAATTCCTCGACCGCGAGCTTTATCAGGGCTTGAAAGACTCGACGGCACTTAATCAACGGCTGCGAAGCTTGGCTGGCGCTGTGAAGAGTGTTGAAGCTTCTTCAGATTCATTCGCGATCATTCTCAAATGCCTACCAATATCGCGTCGCTTTTGTAGGATCGATCGGGCACAATTTTTTCATTCGAAGTCGCGCGAGAAACGCTCGCGAACGGAGAAACAAACCCGCAGAGTATTAAACCGGAAAGGTCAAAGGGACAAGTTGCTAAAAAAAAGGCGCGTCTCCGATAAAAAGTTTTTTTTTTAACTAGAGTTCGAGCTTTCTCGACCGGCGGCTCGCAAAAATTGTACACGATCAATCCTACGAGCGCAATCGTACCTCCTTCTCTTGGCGGTATTGGGCGCCATCTCGATGGTGAATATGACGAATATGCGAGCGACCGACCGAACGAATCGACGGGCCACGTTGTTGGCCTCCTCCTGGCGTCCGGGCACCGATTCGTTCTGGAGCTCTCGGATCAGCGTAGTCAGCAGAGTGTCGAGCATCTGCACATAGACAGTGACAATCGAGACTCAAACAGACCCAAAACTATTATGAATGTGAAAAAGGCGCTTGTATCTACCTCGGAGCTGCACTTGACGAGCAACGAGTGCGTGAACTTGTCGAGCAACGCGGTGCCGCTCTGACGGCAAGATTGTCCCTGATCGCCGAACAACTGGTCGTTCCCGCTCTCCGCTACACCCGACATTATAGTGCACTGCACGGCCGGCCAATCGTTCAACAATCGCTCGAGAGCGCGTCTACTGAAGCGAGGCGGCTCGAGATCGTGGTCGGGCATGTCCGAGACCGCGCCCAAACCGTCCGACGACGCGGTCTTTCGACCGGCCGAGGTCGAACGTTGACGCGGCGCCGAACGAAATTGTCTCTGCTCAATCGATTGTCGACCCACGGTCTGCACGAGGAACAGGAGAATGCTCTCGCCCCTGGACAAAGACAACCAAGTGTTTGGCATTTTTGTTACGTTATTATTGATACTGTTACCACCGTTGCCCCTTCTTTACTTCGACTAACGATCAAACTACCCGTGCAACGTGGCGTTTCAAGGATTCATGTTTTTCTGTATTTTTTTGTGATTTTTCATAGACTGAACATATGTACCTTTCGGTTAAAAAAATACGTTTCTTTTTCACCAACCATGTCCCAGACAAAAAAATTCGGATTTTGGCAATTTTTTTCCGGTCTCTAGGTAGATGAAGCCCCTTAGATGGAAGCAAAGAACTCACCGAGAATTAATTTTCGTGGCCAGGTCCGTGTTGGTAACTAGACGGCAGAGCAAGTCGTAGCGAGCTCCCTGGTGGCCAACGATGAGGGCGCGGCACTTGCACTTCTCCCAGCAGTCGCAGTAGGCCGTGGGCGAGGTCTTCTTGACCTTGCAGTCGTGGCCGCGATGGCAGACGCGCGCGCACTCGGTGCAGCAGCACAGAGATCCGGTCAGTCCGCAGGTCCGGCACTCGAATATGTCCTGGTGAATGTGCGCGGCCCCGGTCCAGGTGAAGCTGCAAGTGTCGTTGCAGCAAGTGACGAAGAGCGGCGAAAGATCGGGACTCGCGTCCGTCGGAAGTATCATCGCGGAACAGTCCTTTCCGTCCCGGCCCACGCGCTGGATCGTGTCGAGGAGTATGAGAGCCGCGTGATAGGCGCGCACGGAAACTGCAAGCATCAGCGGTGTCTGGCCCTGTGCGTCTCTGAAAGATGAAAACCTTCATCGTCACATCGCACGGAAAAGCCGAGTGGGAGGAGACAAACGGCTCGTCCGATTTACTCACCTCGCAGTTAGCAGGTCCTTCAAATGCGGCGCCAGTGTAGCGTTCTCGCACATGTACTTGAGCACGAGCAACGCGTTATTCCTGCGCTCAGTAGAGTCTATGACGTACGTGTTGTTCGACGTTGAGCCCGTACCTGAGAAATGCGTAACTCACTCAAAATCATTCGTTCGATTCACTTCAAATTCGGACAGAGATTTTACATTTTCTATCGTATGACCGCATGATTTTTTTTATATGCTTAACCAATTTGTTAATGAAAATTTATTAAAGGGATTTTTTGGGTCGTAGATCGAACATTTTACGGCTTGACATTTTAGTAATTTTCACCAATTTCAATAAAGTATCCGTTTTCTTGTTATACTAAAATATTTTATTTTTATCATCAAGTATTTTAGTTTGTTTTTTAGTTTTTGTACGAAATTTATTTATTATTTGTAATTATTTAGTTATTTAAATATTTTATATATAATTTGCCATTATTTAGTTATTTTTATTATTATGAAGTATTATAAATCCAAACAAACCCAAAATCATTCGTCCGATTCACTTTTTTTTTTCCTTAGGTACACGCTTTTCGCGTTTGTTACCTATTCTTTCCCATCATTATGACCGTTCTTTCCTCTACTGTTTACTCCTTTTTTTGTCTCCATCTTTCTCCCTGTTCCCCCCTGTTGCGGCCGCAGCCGACTTCCTCCTCTGTATTATATTCATCATGACATTTTTGTCATGGGTATAGGGAAACTGCGGAAAACCTATACCAATACAGCCGGTCATCGAGTTCCCCCTCCCAGTCGTGGAATTAGTCTTATTTCGCCGCGAAATGCCGAAGAAAAACATTTCACGACGAAATGTACGCGACTGGGATTCGAACCCGGGACCTCCCGGTCCGCTGGTTTAGTGGCGAGCACGCTAACCACTAGACCATCGCACCAGTTCCGTCCGATTCACTTTAAATTCGCACGGAGCAGAGTTTATATTTTCTTTCGTACGACCGGATGATTTTTTCATATGTTTATCCATTTTTCTAATAACAGATGATAAAAAAAAGATTTTGTCGAGAATCAAGAAATTTTTCTTCCGCTTGTCATTTTCGTAATTTTTTGAATTTCAAAAAAGTATCCGTTTTATTATTACACCAAAGTATTTTATTTCTATTGTTACGAAATATTTTAGTTTGTTTTTTATTTTTTATACCGAATTTATTTATTATTATTTACTATTATTTAATTATTTTATTATGCTAAAGTATTTCAGTTTTATTAATATACTAAAAGTGCAGTTTTTGATGCTTCCCTTGAGATGAGCTTGGTTGCCAGAAGCACCTTTCGGTCATTCAGCAACGGCGGCACTTTCTTTAAATAACAACTCCATGGTTTATCAATATTTAGCAATAAAAAAACAACTCCACCTAGGCAAGTCTTCGTATCAATTGTGTGTGAAATCCCGACCTCGTCATCCCGAATCATTCATCACAAAAAAATATTGAAAATCTGTTATTTGGTCCGCAAGTTTACGCAGACGTCACGAGTACGGGAGGAAAATTTGAACAGTGTCGATCTTACCGGATTTATTCATCATTGATATACTTGCTGCACCGATACTCAGGAGGCTGTCCTCCTCGCCGGAAGTGTTGTCTAGCTCGGGTGGCCAGATGAGCGGCGGTATCGGTTCCTCGAGGGGTGTGACGCGGCCGTCAACGGCACCGGTCATCAATTCACGCTCGATACTTTGCTCGTTGTCCTTGTTCGACGACGGCGAGCACATGTTCACGCAGGCGTGCAAGATATTGCGATTACCGTCGCATCGCTCAGCGAGAACAGATTGTATCTGGGCCGTATTTCCTTCTGCAAATCCAATCGGGGAAAAAAATCAAGACGGATATCATACCATCGCTCGCGACTGGCGATCGATCAAGGAGGAAAGGAAAAACCTGAGTTACGCACTCGGATCGTGTTCGAGATTGAGAAAGACCTGCTTGACGCCGTCGTAGTCGCATCTGAGTATGCGCGGCATGAGCATGAGATTGTCGAAGACGAGGGCGATAACGGCAACTTGATTCTTCCGATTGGTCGAATTCGAGTAACTCGGTATCGGCACCGTCGACGCGCCGATGCACAAGACCGGCGCGAGATCGAGCCAATTTGGCTCGCGTATGGAGTACGCGCAATCCTTTGCTATCGGATATATCGTACCGTTGCCGTCCCGCAGTATCATAGTCTTCTGGAATTCCTCAAAACGTCAACGTCAAACATTATCGGACATGAAAATGTGAAAACGTGCCATTACGGGCTACATCGACCCAGGTGGGTCAAAAATTGCATTTTCCAAAAACATTTTTATTCGATAGTGTCACCTTTCAGCTGTATTCCCTAAAAAGTCCATTGAAATATTGCTAAAATTGAATGGGCTACAGCTTCCAACAATCGGCTGGGCGAGCGGTAGCAGCACCATACTTAGAACTTTAGACCCGTTTTTCTCGAAACGCTGCTTTCAAAATCGGTGGACATGACGTCTCGAGAACCACTTGACGGATTATTTCCAAATGTACAGGAGATACGATGAGAAAATTTCATCATCTGCAGCGGCCATGTTTTTGTTTTTTGTCGATTTTGTCTTAAAAGGCTCTAGTTATATGCCTTTGTGTTGGAAGAAACTGCGTTTCTTTTTAACCAACTGTTTCCCAGAAAAAAATCAAAATTTAGCCATTCTTTCCGGGCCTCAAGGTAGATGTAGCTCCTTAAGGGGAGAGTAGGGATTTCAGCGTGAAAAAAGAAACACTTTTTTGCGATTTTTTTCATCTATATTGATAGAGTAAATTTATTGAAACCTTTTTTACATTGTTTAGTGTCATTTCAAGAACATTCCGTGAAATTTGTACGCGAAAATACCCACAAACAAGCCGGTGCCGCATTTTTCTCGAAACCACTTTTTCAAAGTCCGTGTTCACTGCCATTTGAAAACTACATGACCGATTTATTTCAAACTTGGTACACACTTTCTACATATAAAATACCTCCCCCCAACGGTTTGTTTGAGATTTTTTTTTACATTGAGGGGGTTTTCCACCCCGAAAAAGGCGGAATTTTTCGTGATAAAGAGCACTTTTCACTTTACATGACCATCAAAAATTTAGAAATGAAAAAAAAATTATCAAAGACCGTTGGGGGGAGGATTTGATGATACTTTGGCTAAATTTTAATGGTACTTGATTTCAGATAATTTCTAGCTGAGATTCAGTGAACACCGCAAATCGTGTTTTTCCAGAGGGGTTCTTGGAAAAGCTTTGTCACTGGCTTGTTTGTGGATATTTTCGCGTACAAATTTCACGGAATGTTCTTGAAATGACACTTAACAATGTACATAAGGTCTTAATAAATTTATTCTATCCATATAGATGGAAAAAAATTGCAAAAAAGTGTTTTTTTCACGCTGAAACCCCTACCCTTCCTTTAAGATAACTACTGGCACAGCCGGGGGAGGGGGGACAAAAGCCTCGGGGCTTCCAAGATTCATAAGTTTAAGTACAATTTACTAAGATAAATTTCAAAAATTCAGGTCTAAAAATTAATGTAGGTTAACAACTTTTAGGTAAATTTTAAATGGTATAAAACACTACGTGAAAAAAAAATCACTCCAGAGATCTGACAACCATGAAAAAAGTTATCAACCTTTTACTTCCGCAAAATAAAAAAAGATGTAATTACCTCGCCAGCGCTGGTGAGGCTGATATTCTGGGACTGCAGTCCCAAGAACGACGTTATGTCCGAGGGTATAAAGCAATCCTGAACGTATCTTCCCGTGCTAAGATTATAAACGACGTAGCTCAGCTTATTGCCATTCTTCAAAACTGCATGAATGCCTGCGAATCATAGATCTCCCAATTATTCGTTGTGAAATCGGGCGGGAAGTGTCGAGGACGAAAAAAGGGAGAGAGCGTGTACCTTGACCGTCGGTGGAGACCGTCAAAAGGCTCTCGGTTACGCCCTCGACGATGTTGACGCGCCTGGGCGTGCGTTGAAAACAATCCGGCGCACGTGGATTCATCGATGACTTTATAACCTGATCGATCACGCGAAGAGACGGTGTATTTATTTTTCCTCGCTCAAGGTCGAGCGGATTTGCGCATATGTAAATCGTACCTGGAGCTCGTCCTTGCGCAGAAGTCGGCAATCAGCTAGCAGCTTGATCATGTCCTCAGCCGTAACGTCCTTGAAGTCGGACGTACTAAAGTCCTTTTCCTTCGTCTCTTTCTCCTTCTCCTTGGAGTCCTTCGAGAAGAATTTAACGGCCACGTAACAACCGTCGACCTTGATGACTTTGCCTGTCGAACGAAAAGTTGGTCAGTGTGGAATATGATGAAAAAAAAAAAGAATTTCTCCCGAAGGCACTCACCGATTGGTACGGTCTTCACGTCCTCGACGAACACTACGTCCTTCAGCTGCCAGTCCTCCTCGTCCTTGCGCTCGGGTTCGCCGTCGCTTCTCGGTGCCATTCGCTTCTGACGTTCTGTCGGATCCGCACATTTTTTTTTTTTAAATAGCGTGCGCAACGTCAGGAAAAAATTACTGCAGAAATGGAGGAATATTTGCGCGAGGACAAGCACGGGTCTGTACTCACTGTGGCTGGTGGTGATGCTTCCGGTGTCGCTGCAGGTGCTCGAGGCCGGCGAAGGTGGCGGTGGCATATCCAAACGATCCGCTGTCTCCTTGTGATTGGATTTGCTGCTGCCGCTCGCGGTCGCGTTACCGTTCGACTCCCGTTTCTCGAAGGCACCGGCTGTCCCGTGCAGAGAACCGGCCGGCAGGATCTTGAACCGATATGTCGAGTCGAGATTCCACGCGGCCGAGAGCAACTGCCCGACCTTGGGGACCCCGTTGGCGATCGTGAAACCTACCGAGAGGAAACGCAAATTTACGGATCCGCAACTGGAGACGCAAGAGCAATGAAATGGACAAACGAGTGAAAAAGGCTCGCGCATCGCTTACCGATCGCTCCCGGTTGATACATGGGGCTGTTCTTCATGCAAACGTGAGTCCCGTAGCTTATGTCCGTCGACACGACTGTCGACGGTCTGTGCTTGCGCGACTTAGCCTTGTACTTGTCCCACAATTTTTTACGCTGAGCGAACGGCAAAACTCCCCTGTTCAAAAAAACATCAGTTATTCAGTCACATTCGAAATGTTGCGGTAAAAAAATGGCTCGGATGCATCTCCCGTACTAACCACCAATAGAGCGTGCCGCTCTCGAGTTTCGCGACCGTGTAAAGTGCACAAGTGTGCAACGAAACGATCTTGTCAAGTGTAAACTCGGTGAAAGCTTGAGCGGGATGCTCCAGTCTCGAGGCAACGTGACCCAACAACTCGTCCAGCCAGGTCGCGACTTTACCGCTCTCCGTGCTGACCGAGCAACGTATCGCCGTTGCCGATATATTAACGACTTTTTCACTGGTCAAGGCGAGCGTCGCCGCCTTCGGATGATGAACGTTCGGATTGTCCGGATGTTTGTAAGGCTCCGGGTCGGCCCATCGCCACTGATAGAGCTGACCGGTACTCGATACGGCGATTAGTTCGCTGTAAAGCGCGGCTATCTGGGTGAAACGGGGCGCCGGCTCGCCGCTGCGCTCGTGCCACCACTCGAGCTCCTCCGATATGTAGAGGGGACTCTGCGACGCAAGCTCTTTTTTCTTGTTGTCTGTAACGAGAATACCCTTTTTAGAAATTCTCGGCCCAACGATTTTCATTGACGTGGGCGCGGGGGTTAAATCGCATTTTAGATTGAATAAAAAAATATTTGTATTGACCGAGAATCGAAAAAATATTCGCTGCTCTATATATAACATATTTTTACTATATTTAGAAAATTTGAAGGACTCATCCGATGGGATATTTTCGGCTTATTATGAATATCAGGGAGTTTTTGTCGACGGCTAAAAATTAAGTTGAGTAAACGCGAAACACCCGTTACTTTGCAATTTTGACGACTTTTAACCGAAAATTGAAGGTTTGGAGGAAATTAAGGGCTTACGTCTAGTTAAAATTTTAGAAAAAATGGGGTTTTTGGTCTGCGACGGATTCTCAAGGCATAACGATTCAAAAATATTCTCTGAACATTTAAAGTTCATCTGTTCAAAATTAACGGGTTTATGGACATGTAGGTTCCGCGACCCTCCGAACTTTGAACGTGTTTTTCTCAAAATGACTTTTTCAAGATCGGTACCACGATATCGGAAAAAAATCACTGCACCCAACTACTTCGAATTTTACAAACTCCTTTTACATATCGAAAAGCAGCGTTTGAAAGAAGGCATTTTTTTCGATGAGTATTTTTTTTTCTTTTCATTAACGAAAATAGAGCATTTCTTTTCACCGCAAATCGATACTTTACTTTGGACTGCGGCCATTCTTTTACAAATCAATATTTTATTGAATCTCTCTAGATAATTTTATGCAACAATTAAATGCGTTTTATTTTTTTATTTCGGATGATTTACTTCCGAGCAGCGGTGATCACCGCCAAGGACGTTTTTCAAACAGCGCCCGTCACAAATTGTTTCTACCACAGCTACAAATATTTTTTTAAGCAAACATTTAAAAAGATACACGAAAAGCTTTAACGTGAAAAAAAGAAATTTGGAAAACCCGCTCGAGTTTTCTCAGGAAAAAAAAATCCGTTTTTTCCGGTCACGAGCTAGGTGCAACCCGTCGAAATGGAATTAAAAAGTTTCAGTATATATATACATATATATTTCAGAATATTTTTTTCAGAGAATTCAGAGAAAATCATATACAAATGGAAGTATGCGATGAAAATTTGTAACATTTTTTTCCTAACTAATCTGCTTAATATTATTTTCAATTGAACGTCTTTTCTTCTAGAAATTCTATTTCAAATCCCCGGAGCTCTCGAGTTACATTTTTGATAACTGCACCTCGTCACAAAAAGCTGAAGCTCACCGAAAAAAAATTGGAAAAAATATTTTTCAGAAGCAAATTGAGAGTCTCTGCCCTTCGGAGACCCTCAAAGACCGAATTCCTATTGCCATTTAAAAAAACACGCGGTTTTACGAGAGTAGGAAAATAGCAAAAAGGAAGAAAACGACGTCAACGCCACTGAGTGAGTAAAAAAGTAATTTAAAATAAGAAAAGCAGAACGAAGCTTCTTTTTTTTTCATTTTTCGAACAGTTGATCGAATATTCCTTTGTGCATATATATGTGGAGATATTTTTTTTTAACAGGTACGCACGTGTAGATGGCGTCATTAATTCTTTACTGTTGACTTTAAATCGACACCACAAATTTTCCTTTTTTCCATTTGTTTGTTGTATTTCCCGCTCGAATTTAAATAAAGTACCTTAATATTATTTAATATGAGGTTTGATTTTCCGAAAACAAGACGCACCTGGATCCTTCTCCCAGCAATCCTTGAGAGCAGTCTCGAGCCATCTACGCGGCCCGTAATACTGGCGATCTCTCCATCTGCTGAAACTGTCGCGATGTCCCTCGCGCTCGGTACGTTCGCCGTCCCGATCGATACCGAGTCTGCGGGAGGAACTTCCGCGGCTGAAAGAACCCAAACCAAATTGTTAAAGGAAATAAGGTTGAAGGTTTAGTTGGCAACGAGTTGAGGACATTTTCGAAAAGAAACAGCCAAAATAATCGTGAGAAAAATGCTTACTTTCGCATTCCCCCGTAGCCGAACATGTCCTCGGAGAACATGGAGTCGGCGTCGATTATGACGGAATGCTCATTGCTGAATCCACCGTCGAGGAGGGATATCAGATCCTCGGGGACGTAACTGTCCGCGGCGTCCTCCGCGTCGTCACCTTCCTCATCGTCCCGTGATAAAAGATTGTTCACCGCCAGGTTAACGTCCAGATTTGTTCTCTGCGGGTCGATAAACATCGTTCGAGAGTCACTCGTCTCATCCTTGTTCTTTTTTTTTTTCGGTTTGTTTTCTCGAGCACGAGCATGTGCATGCTCGAAGGGGGGAGTGTGAGGAGGGTGTACCTGTAATTCCCTGATGATAAGATTGCGACTCTTGCCCTGAAGAACGACCTGAGCTTGGACTATGAGATCCTCGGGGACGAAGGGAGCCGGCACGGAGACGAGAGGACGGGAGCTGCTGCTGCCACCGCCGCCCATGATGACACCGGGCGGCCCGATACGGCCGCTTCCGCTCGTTCCACCACCGCTGCCGCCACCGCGAATCGCCGAGCTGCTCCTCATGATCCTCGCCCGCGAACGGGCCATGTTCGCTCTACTCCCACCGCCGCTCTCCCCGCTGCCGCTTGGCGCCGCGCTCGCGTTCCCCACGTGATTTTTCGGAGGACTGAAATAACCGTGTTCATTGATTTTTTTCCCCGTACTTCATTACCAGCCCGTTTGAGCTTGAAACGACCACGAGGTATTGCAGTAGATCAGTAATCCGATAACATTGAAGCTTGCATCGTTGAAACGCGACGAAACTTCTTCATATTCAAATTTTTTTGATTGTTTTAAAAACGTTTTGTTTGCAGATTTGGATTGTAGATCTCTAAAAAGTGCTCGGGCGATTATTGTAAGCCAAAAGTTCCAAACAATATTTGAGCAAATGAAAATATTTAAATTGTTAGTGAATTCCAAGGATGTAAAGTTCAATCCTATTCAATTCAAGGTATTCCTTTTAGGGAGGGCCATATTTTTTGGGGGCATGAAGAGGGCCTTTCTGAATCATTGGTAAATTACAGTGGCGCTTAATGAAAATGAGTCACAATTAATTATTATACCCAACGATAAACTGGAATGAAACATTTTGCGCAAATTTAGTGGACTGACATTTTTTCTGGATCGAGACTACAAAAATTCTTATGCTAGTCACCTTTTTCTAAGTTCTATCATTAATATTTTTTTTTAACATTCGGCCACCCTATGTTTTTATTGTCATTACGAAATCTTTAGATTTTCTCACACGCGTCAGCAGTTTCTATCAGACATTTAGAATTATTTAGTGAATGAATTATTAGATAGACATGTGGCCAGTGTGTCATTTCCACAAAGTGCTGTATAAATGAGACGATTTTTTGAGTAATAACTTGTCGCACAAAGTTCGGTAGTTTCGCTTGGAATTTTATCAGTATACTGAAATGTACTTTTTTTTTTATTGTGGACGAAAATTAGTTAATTCTTAAACATTCGGGTTTGCCAAAGAAATACTTTAATAGAGCCAGGTCAGGGAAGTTCGAAATAATTATTACAATGTATATTCAAAATGTACACCATTGCTTGGACGTATTAAACTTTTTTTTTCCAAACGGGGAAGCTTAATAATGTTGAAGTTTGTGTCTTTGGAATGCAACCATTTTTTTGTTCATTTTTTATTTCTTTGTTTTTATGCTCATCCAAAGCTTGCTTATTTACTAATTTTGGTCGTAAATCTCTAATAAGAATACGTAAAAACGTTTAAGTGATTTTCGCAGCAGAAAAACATTTAAAAAAAGGAAAAATTATTAATTCCCATTGCATTCCAACGATACAAACTTCAACATCATGAATCCTACATTTTTTCCCCTCTAACGATTTGTTTTTAACCCCCATAGTACTTGATACATTTTTGTAAACTGCACTACTCTTATAAAAAGCTGAACCTCGTGTAAAAAAATCCGAAAAAAAAAAAAACAAATCTCCACCTTTCTATCCCTCAAAGAGTGAATTTCCATTGCACTTTCGCAGGACATGCGAGTTTACAAACACGGTAAAATCGAAGAAAGAAAACAAGAACACCTAGGGAGTAAAAAAGTAGCAGAAAATTCCAGCAAAAAGCAGTACAGAGTTCATCATTTTTTATATAATTTTTTTTTCAAGTTTCTTTAACCCTAGTGTTTTTTTTAAAGGCAGACCCGCAACTTTTCCCTCACGAAAATGTCCGCAGCTTAAGTATGACTCATCCGTGCACTCACTTTCTGTTAGGCTCGCTTTTGCTAAGATCCAATCTATGGTAGAGGACAGTGAACGCAACTCGACAGATTCTGTTGTCTTCCATCAGAAGAGCGATGTGGGAAGGTCCGACGACTATGCGCTTCACGGAGGTTTTAAGTCCATTGAGCGCAGGCGGTGTGACAAATCCATATCTGTTGATTTTTTCCGCCACCTCCTTCAGTCTGAAATTAAATAATCGTCGTGTCTAGATCAGATCGTCCGCTTTCCCTCTACCTTCATTGGCCATTCCTCCGAATAAAAGCGCGGCAAAAATTCGTCACACAATTGATTGCCGGAACGACGAGTCACCATCAAGGATATTGTACATCGGACGGGAGAGCGGATCAACGCAGCAGGGCATAAGGCTCTCACCATCGGCACGTGTATAGGTTAGGCCTAAGAACATTCTAGAAGGCGTATCGTGGCATAGAAAAATTTGGTCGAAGAATACCGATCCCGGCAACCAAAAAATCTCTAAGAACATAATATACTGTAATTTCGTAGCGGATCACAAAAATATGAAGAAAAAAAAGCGATGTAGAATATCGAGAAGTTCGGAAAAAATCCGACATTTACGAAAGATCTTTCTAGAATAATCCAAGTGTCCATTTTTTTTCCCTCGCTATCGGGAAACATGCATGTGCGGGTTTTCACACCCATAGCGTTAATACTGCGCGCATAGTCATCGAAGTAAATAAATAATCGTAATTTCCGCCCGTCCCCGGGAGGGGCGTGTAGGGAGCGAATTTTTTTCTGCGGAAGTGATTGGGCGCCATGTGCAGGACAATGCGATCGGTATCGTCGGCTCCTCGTGAAACGTACCCTCGCGGACCGTGTAATTGACCCACAACGCGATAATCGCGCGAACGGCTAGTGATCGATGCCGCGAGGAGGGGAGGGGGCCAGACGGGCGGAGAGGCGACAGGGAGGGGGAGGGACGGAAAATGGATTTAAAAAATCGGATCGCGCGAGGTGTGTGGCGGATACGTTATTCGACGCTAATTATCTGACAGCGATTTTTTTTCAGTGTCTCTCGACACCGCGAGTCTCTTCGTTGCGTCACGTTGGCTTGGTTGAAAAATCACGCGAGATTGCGCGCGGATGGGAGCATCTTGGAGAAAAAAAAAATACGGATTCGTGGGATTTTTCGCTGCGCAATGAAGAGCGAAAAAGAGGATGGACGCCGAGACGACGAGTCGCATCGGGATACGTTAGCTCGGGGGAGGCTACACGACGACGAGGACGACGACGACCACGACGACGATGTGGAGAAGGAACGGAGAGGAAAAAAAAAGGTTTCGTCGTGCTGCTGCTTGCTCACCTATCGTTGAGTTGATCGTCCGTGCCTGGCAACGGATGCACCACGAAGTGTATCGAAGTCATTGCTCGCCTTTCTTTCTCGACGCCCGCGACCACGCACACGCACACACACACACGCGCGCGTTTACTTTCCGAATCACGAAAAATATACAATCAGTATTGTTTTTTCTTCGATTACTCCCTTACGCAAAATTTCACTACAACGGCGAACCGATTTTCAGCCATGTTTCGGGAGAACTATCTAGTTACGTGTTCCTCAAGGCAAACATGGCGAGTCGCTACGATCGCTCGCCTCCCCCCGCCGCTCCCTGCTGTGGCGGCCGCTAGCACCGACGCTCCGCGCATGCGCCGCGCACGAGCGCCACCACGCTCGTGCCGAGAGGCACTGCCAACCCTCGACAATTTTCACCAGATCCTCCCAACCTCGTGTACTCGTTATACGATATTGATTTTGTAATGCAAGCTTCCTTTTTTTTCGCCTCGAATTTAACGAATGGAGGAACACGCGAAATTGTTGCGAATGTTTCCAATGCTCTTGCGCCACGTGAATTATTCGGAGAATCCCGCGGTTCTTTGGCCGATACGTTCAGGCCGCTGACGGAGACGCGGAATTTAATTTTCTCGCAAATACCACGCGAGACAGCGCGCGCGCAAGCTCTTGTCGGCCGCGATTTTCCCGATCCGCGGAGAAAATCGTACCGCTGGCCGCGCGGCGGGGGGAGAGGCCAGTTGGACGGTTTTTCCGCGCGAGCCACGCGTTTCGCTCCAGTCCCGTACGCGCGCGGTTAGCCCATCGCGCGTGCCGTGTGTCTGCGTGTGTGTGCGCGTGGCGAATTTTTTTTACGACAAATTTCTCGCTATTCGTTCGAGAGTGACTTACGATAAAGACGGAAAAAAGAGAGAAATCTCAGACGACGCGCATCTGACCAAATTAATAACATCTGTGATTGTATCCCACTGTCTCTCGCTCGCTCTCTCTTTCGTGTGTCGCCTTCAGACTCAATTTCAAACCTCACTTTAACAGGTAAGCAGCGAATTTATTTTCCGCGCGAGCTCGCTCTCTTTTTTTCTCCCTACATACGTGAGGTCCGCGTCGTTCTGTAAAACGAATCGAGGATGTATAAAAATAAAATACGAAACGAACACGTTACGAGGATACGCGCTGGTCCTTCCGGTTCCGCCACAGCGACACGGCAAATATGTCGAAAAATCGCAAGGGCTACGGGCAAATGAAAAAAAAACGCCGCGGTATGGTCGCGCACCATCGGGCCAAAAAGGGACACAGACGGACAAATCGCCAGTTTTCCTCGCGATATTTTTTTTTCACCTAGCGTAGGGATGAGACGAACGTGAGTGCGTGGAAAAAATAAAAATAAATAAATACGATGAGAACGCGAGACGAAGAAACACGAGCGAAAAAGATGCGTAACGGAAACGAGCCAAGACGGGAAGGAGACAGACTTTCACGATGCCTATGTAATGAACGCTCTCTTTCCTTAACAAATCTCTACGAACAAGAACGTTACTCGAAAATACCGGGAAAATTACAAAAAAAACTATAACGTCTGTAAAAAAATCTGGAAAAGATCGTTTTCAAAACTCGATTCCAATGATTTTTGAAAATCCAATTTTATTAAAATAAAAACTAAAAACCCTCGATAATGAGAAAGGAAGAAAAAAATCGGAGCAATCAAGCGGATCTGAAACCTAAACGAATTTATAGTCTTTGCCATACCGCTGTGACGTTTAAACAAACCCAAACAAATTCGTAGCCTCTGCCATAGTGCCGCATACTTCAAACGAATTTGTGGCTTCCGTCATAGCGCCGCAAACTTCCAACGATCCAAGCACATCCAAACAAATTTACAGCCTTTGCCATACAGCCGTGACCTTTAAATAAGTCCAAACGAATTTGGAGCTACCGATGTAGCACTGCGAGCTTCAAACAAACCCAAACGAATTTGTAGCCTCTGCCATAGCGTCGCGAACGTTTAAAAGACCCAAACAAATCGGTAGCCTCCGATGTACCGTCGTGAGCTTCAATCCAACCCAAACAAACCAACTTTCCTTTGCAGAAGAATGGCGCGGGGTCATCAGAAGATTCAGTCGCAGGCCAAAGCGGCGGAGAAGACTGCGAAGATAAAGAAGCAGCAGGGTCACAGTGCCAACGACCAGAAGAAAGCAGCCCAGAAGGCGCTCGTCCATGTGTGCGCGGTGTGCAAAGTAAGCCGAGTGTTTGCCTTTGCCGGGCTCCTAATGTCCAGCCTGGCCAATATTTTACTTCATGTCGGAAAAATTCAACCGTCTTTTACAGGCTCAGATGCCAGACCCCAAGACGTACAAGCAACACTTTGAGAACAAGCATCCGAAGAACGACATGCCGGACGACCTCAAGGATATATGAAGCGGACGCTCCAGAGGGAGGCTGCGAGGCACGAGAGGGGGAGGAGATCGAGGAGGACGAAGCTGAGCGAAACTGTGAACGCCAACACGCAAGCCGGAGAGAAAGAGAGAGGGAGAGAGAAAGAGTCCGACAATTTGACACTGACAAAGCGATTTTCCTCCTTCCACCCCTCCCATTGAACAAGGAAAAATTAATTGTCGCTCAACCATGAGGAATGAATTCTTGTGCGAACGCGTAGGCGCCTGATCCCAAGGGATCCCCTTAGCGCAATTCCAACCCTGCTCGCTGCCGGAGAAGGAAAATGTGTATCTCTCTCGCACACGCACTTTATCTCTCTTTCCCTCTCTCTCTTTTCCTTCCACTCTTCGTCGCTCCCAACGCGCGATCGCAGGGCGAAGCCGCCCAGGAGAAGCAAGAACGTGACGCGAGCGATCGAGAGCGACGGAATCGACGAAAACGTCACTTTGCTTCGCGATCATCATCTTCCGACCCTTCGACACTTTTATATAGTTCACACGAATCTTTTAAATATACATATATACATATATATATATTTACATAGTTTCACGCAAAACAAACTGCCAATGATCGAAGATTTCTAGTAACACGAGGAGAAAGCGGCGAAAAAATAACAAAATAAAGGAGAGAATGAAAAAAGAAACCAGATGTCCGTCAAGTTCGCCGAGGCTGAAGAAAAGACATATATATATATATATATACATATAGGAGAATGTATAATATATGCACATTGTATACTATATATATATACGTTACAGTTGAAACTCGCTTTCCCTAGTGAAAACTAGTTCTCTCTCCACGTCTTTGTTATAACTAGTTTTTTCCTAGTGAAAACTAGAATTTACTGATAAATAAATTTGAATCTTAGTTAAAATTCGTCGCAAGACGGAAGAACTAGTTCCAACGAAATGAATCAAGTGAAACCCTTTCTGAATGAGGTCAAAGTTTGGGTTGCATAGGTTGGAATGTTTGCGTTTGTTCCAAAACTAGTTCTAAGGTAATGAATCAGTCAAAACTGTCTCCGCATAAGATCAAAGGTTGGGTTCGTTCGATTGATTGGATGTGTTTGAGGTGGGAATGAGTTTGTTTTGGGTTTGTAGCCAATGACCAGTTCTGACGAAATGAATCAGTTAAAACTGTGTCCGAATGATGTCAAAGTTTGAGTTCATTGCGGCTCTTTAGGCTTGTTTGCGCTCGTTCCAAAAACTAGTTCTATCGAAATGAATCAGGTACAACTGTTTTCGACTGAGGTCAACGTTTGGGTTTTGAAACATGAATTCTAGTTTCCACTAGGAACAACTAGTTGTAACGAAGGCGGAACTGGTTTATACTAGGTAAAACGTGTTTGACCTGAAAACGGGTGATAACTGTAAAATTATATATATAATTATATATATATATAAGCGGCGAATCAGGAGAAACGCATCGTAGATTATTACTGCCTATTGTAGAAAAATTGAATTTGCATCGCTACAACGTAACGACAATTATTTATTTTTAGTATAATTGTTTTCGTTTCCATTAGTATCCATAGTAATTTTGTTGTAGTTTTCGTTTGTAGATTTCTGACGAGGGGCCGAAAAAAACGTTCGAGTAATTTTCGTAGCCTCAAGGTGCATAAAAAATCAAAACCCAAACGATCGCAAACGATAACGATGAAGTTTGCATCGTTGGAACGCAACGGAATGTTTTTTTGTTCTGAGATTTCTAAATTCTTTTGGCAGATTTGGGCTACAAAAATCTCGCGAATAATTTTTAAGATCAGCGATCCACAAGCTAAATCTATGGAATATGATTTTCGGTAGCAAAAATTTATGAGATTTTTCGTCGCGTTCCAACGATGCAAACGATGGAAAACATCTTTGTAGAATTCCTGGCTGCGATAGTTTTTCGTATAAAACGTTGAATTTTCTGTGACGTCGTTTTACTCGACCAGCTTCGAAGTTTATTCGTCTCGGTCTGTTCTCATCGACAAGGATTGTTTATTGTTGCAGTCGTTTATACTTGATTTTGTGTTTTTTTTTTTGAAAACCGGAAGGAACGAAATCAAAACGACGGCTTGTGGCGCTGTAACGGCGATTGGTAGATAACTAATGCGAAACACGACAATTAGCAGGTTCGCTCTCCATTCTCTGCCGTGTTGGAGCCAAGCAGCCCTCGTAACCTGTTGCACCGCAACACTCGCGCGGACCACATGCGACCTCGATGACGACAAGCGGTGACATTATCGGGATTTGCGAACACGGATTCGAGCTAGCAGCGGGTCATTAGCGACGAAATTACGTCCTCGTTCTCGTACAACACAGGGTGGCTCTTGTGCCCCTCCGCAATTGCGAGCTTTCCCCTCTTTGGATCTCCCGATTTTACGCTCGTGTCAAAAATGACGTTTTTTTTGTTTTGCGAAAAATTCGATTGTTTTGCGGACTGCAAATGTTTTGGAGTGCAATCAAACGCGTCGTCCTTTATAATTTACATTTTCCATGCTAATTGGAGGGACATTTCGGGATCGGTAGAAATTTGGGCTTGGAATTTAACAAGATTGATCGCGATTAATGAATAAAATATATATTTCCAAATAGTTGACAAAAGTCATATTTTTGGTGAAAATTCAGTATTTTTTGTGATCAGTATTGGGATGCTGAGAAATTTTGGCAGTTGTAGAAAGTTGGGCTTGCGATGAATAAAATTCAAATTTTAAATGGCTGACAAACGTTAACTTTTTGGTGGAAATTCGATATTTTTTGTGATAAGTGTATTGACATTTTACACACAATTGATACGTTGGTAGACTTTTCTATTTAATGATAATGATCAACAATGAAGTTATTATTATTTAAAGAAAGTGCCAACGTTGCGGCATGGCCAAAAAGTGTAGGGCCTTTTGGCAACTAAGCTGATTTCAGATTGCAAATTTAAAAATGTGCTTTTAGTGTAATAATGAAACTTTCGTAAGACCGGATACTTTTTTGAAATTTTGAAAATTACAAAAATGGCAAGCTGTAGAAAAACAAAGTTCAATTTTTGCGAAGTGAAACGGATGAATAAATTTTGAGATATGACTTGCACCGTTTTACAAACCATACTATTCGCGAAAAAGGCAGAAGAAAAACGGGTCGATGACAGCGGTTCGCCGTAGCGCAGGCTCTTTACAAAAATCGTCATAAGCCCCTAAATTCATAAAATTTTTCAAAAAATTTATCTCACATTGAAGTTACGATTCCAGGCTTTAAAACTATACAATAAAAAAGACCCCTAGTGAAGCAAAATACAACGTTTCGTTTAGTAATTTACTTTAAATATTATTTTATCCACTTTGTTAATAAACTATTTTTTTTATTTATTGTTTTTTCTGAGATTTTTCAACTCTTGAAATTTTCTACGAAAAAATTGCGTAAAATATTTGCAAAATGTGCCATCCGCTTCTTCACGGTGCTTTAGATGATCAGGACAAAAAAGAATGATCCACAAAATCTTGCAGAAAAGTTTTTTAAAAAGTACCCAAGCACCTTGATTTTTCGTTTATGAAAGCTCAACTCGCCACAAGAAAATAAATTTTCCCGGCCGTTCGTCTCTTCGCCAGTTCTCGAATAAATCAACAAGCACTTCATTCCCATTTTATCATTCATAACGCCCCGTCATTCTTGCTCGAACTACTCGAAGCTCCAAAGTGGCAGCTTTCGATCGCCTACTGAATGAAAACTCGATCTACACCCGTAGCTATTTACCAGTGACGAATTGTTGATCCGGAGCCACTAGAAAGAAAGAAACAACAAGAGTCCTTTGGCGTCAACGAAAGTTTTGCAATCTCATACACGACTAATCGAACGCCGCTGATCGACGTTTCTACGAGTTGAGGACGCAGCTGTATTGTAGGCTTGATTGGACACGCGTCTGTGAGTGTGCCTTTCATCATTTCATAAATGAGTTGCTAGATATGCGACGATTATATATATAAACTCACAGCGAAACGAGAAGATTAGATTTGCCGTCCATATACCGGGTGTCCCATTTAAACTTCCCCGAATATCTCGAAATATACAAAACGTACGGGGAAAACTCTCGGACAAAAGTTGCAGTGTTCAAGGGGGGCCGTAACCAAGTCATCTTAGGAGATTCTCAAATAGTATATCTCGAGGTTATTTCAAGGTCAACTCCATTTTTTCAATGGAAACCGATCTTCAGCTTTACGGTATCTTCTTTCACATGAAAAACTGCGAATCATTCGTTCGAAGAATTTTTCCGTTCGACGTTTAGTTTCCGAGCTACACGGGGTCATTCATCATCTTATAGTTTTTAGTTTGCAAAATAATTTTGCAAACTAAAAACAGCCCTCCCCCCCAATCCAAAACCGAACATCCGAAAAAACGTTGTAATTTTTTTAATTTTTCTTTTTTCTTAGTTAGAAAATCACAGCAGCGAAATGAGTTTCACGATGCAAAAAAAGATAGAGAAAAACTCGGACATTTTTTTTATTTTTATTTTACTATTTTAACTTTTTTGTATAAAAAATAAAGTAATTTGGCAACTGCTTAAGTAAAATGTAAGTTTCCATTTGACTAAGCGGATGACCTTGAAAAGAGTCAACTTAGACGCTTCAAGCACCCCCCCCCCCCCCCCAATCCAAACCCAAACATCCGAAAAAAGTTTTCGTTTTTTAAAAAAATTTATTTTTTTATGTAGAAAATCTGAGCAGTGACATGAGTTCCGAGATGAAAAAAAAATGGAGAAAAATTCGGACAATTTTTTTTTATTTCTATTTGCTATTTTTATTTTTTTGTATAAAAAAAAAACGTAATTTGGTATGTGCCTTACTAAAATGTGAGTTTCCATTTGGCTAAGCGGATGACCTTGAAAAGTGTCAACTGAAACGCTTGAAGCCCCCCCCCCCCCTCCCACATCCATAAACGATCATCCAAAAGAATATTTTCGTTTTTTTTTATTCTTAAATTTTTTGGGCCGACTATACGAAATTGGCCACCCGGTATATACGCGCGCTGCGTGACATATAAGGAGAGATAGTGAGAGCTAATCGTGTCAGTCTTCGCCGGAACGTCGTCGATCGTTCATCGTCCAACCGCTAAAAAGTGCATACTCGATCAATTGCGTTCATCAAACTACAAAAAAAAAACTATTTTTTTTTTTCAAAATCGGAATCAGCTTTTTTTTTTAAATTTTCGAAGGACCAAAACGCAAGCGACCACAGCACAGCGGCTAAAAAAAGAGGCAGGATGGTAGATTCAGTTTTTCACACGCGATCTGTGGGAGCCGCAGCCGAGGGTGTCCGCGACCAATACGCCGACGGGAGAGCCGCCAAAGTCTGGGAAGTCTTCATAGGCGACAAGAATCAACGCACCAAGAATTATAAGGATTTCCTCGTGGGACTTTTGCGCGAGAAGGGATGCCGTAGAATATTGGATGTCGCATGTGGAACCGGCGTCGATTCCGTCTTGCTACTCGAGGAGGGCTTCCTTGTCGTCAGTGTCGACGCATCCGACAAAATGCTGAAACACGCGCTCAAGTCCAGATGGGAGAGACGCAAGGAGCCAGCGTTCGACAATTGGGGTAATTACGACGACATACATACAAATATATACATACATACATACATACATAAATATATATATATATATATATATATATATATATATATATATATATATATATATATATATATATATATATATATATATATATATATATATATATATAACTGGCCAACGTGCACCTCATAGAGGCCCATGCAAAATAAATACATGCCAATCGGTATAGGTGGTTCTGGGCTCATTCCAGCTAAAAACCAAAAAATGTATTTTCAGTACAATAATAAAACTTTTGTATGACTGGATGCTTTTTAGAAGGTAAAAAAATAACGAAAATGCGAAGCTGTACAAAAAAAGTTGGACTTCGAGTTAAAAAAAATCAGCTTCATCAATTTCATAAAACATAGCGTTCGAGAAAAAAAAAGATTGACCGCAGCGGAAATTATAGAAAATGGCAACGTGCGTACTTTTTTTTTTCTCCAGAGTTCGACTTTGCATTTTTATTGCAGCGTCGAGGTAATTTCGAGAAGCGTCAATTTTAGACAAATTTTGCTATACAACATAAATATAATAATTATTATTATGTATATTCATATAATTATTTTTTTCCATTAATGAAAGATGTACCAGTTGATTTTTATACCATCTTTTTTACGATATACGCACATATATATAGATCGAGAAACGAAAAAAAAGGTATAAAAATCTATATTTATATATTTTTTTATTAGAGAAAACAAATTAATTAGATGGATATAAATAATAAAAATTATTATCATATTTATGTTGTGACGTAAATCTTATATAAATATGAATAAGTAAAAAAATAGCCGAAAAATAAATGAATGAATAAATGAATAAATATTTATATATGTTGTATAAAGAGCGATGCTGTCCCCAACTGTCATCCGGACGAAGATTGCGTGTGAATGTTGCATAAGATCAAACGCGCGGATCCACGTGGTCTCGTATGTAGCGCCGCTCCAAAATAATATTTCGTAATAATATAACCGCTACATTCGCTTCGCGCGAAGAAGCATTGCTATAAGTTTGAGCCGTATCGGTGAACAAAACATCGCGCTAGGCTTTATCAGCAAAGAGCACACGACAATTAAGGTCGTAAGTTTATCACTCGCAACGCGGTGATTCTTCGTGAACTCTTCGATTCCGTTGGTTTTTGTTATCTTTGTTATTTTTTCGTTTCGAAACGATATATCACGGATTGGTATTTCGCGTGCCGTTTTGAGCGCCGATCAATCGCAATTCCGCGTTGAGTGTAGGAGAGAGACGGAAACAAGGCAAATTTTCAATATTGTGAGGGTGGAAAAAAAAATCCGAGACGAAAAAAAATTAAGAGTAATTGACCGGTGGATAATTTAGGTGTCGATTTTTTCATGTTCAAGTGGCGAATGAAAATGCCAGTTAATTATAAACAATATCATGAGTGAAGAAACAAGAAATGAGTAAATTAATTGCCAGTTGAATGACTGAGGTCTCCAATTTTTCACGTTAAATAAGCAAACAAACAAAAAAGTCCATTTCCAAATGAAGTTCAACTATATATATAACAATTAGCAGCCATTTTTCGGACGCACAATTGAATATTTTCGGATTGGTTTTTGTATGACGTTGCTTTTTTCTCGTACGTATGAGTCTCATTTTGCATAATTTTTTTTTTCAAGTTTAATAGAAAAAATCCTGTACGGAAATAGACTAATTTATATTATATATATTTAGAGTTATATATACATTTTTATATAAATAAATATAAAATTTTCCATATATATATATATATATTTTTTTTTGTCTCGTATAAGTTTCATTTTTTACAGGATTTTTTTCCATTTTCATAAAAAACAATGGAGTACGAAATAAGGCTAATATATACAAGAAATAAAAAATATATATATAATTTTGAGTCTTTGACTAAAACTCGATTCTTAATCGGTAAAAAAGATTGTTTCGCAGAAGGGTAATTAAGATTTTCGTTGCAGTGATCGAAGAAGCCAATTGGTTGTCGTTACCCGAGGACATCAAAGATTTAGTGGGCGATGGTTTCGACGCTGTGATTTGCCTGGGCAACAGTTTCGCCCATATGCCGGATTCTTTCGGCGACCAGAGGGAACAAAGGTGAAATTCGCGGACTGAAATAATTATTTTCGCCCGGAGGATCCTCTTCTTCTAGGCTAATGTTCAAATAAATTCGGTACTATCGCTAATGATGAATTCCTCTTTCCTTATGTCGTGACACGCAGACAAGCGCTCGCGAATTTCGAGCGTTGCGTCAAGCCGGGCGGTCTGTTCCTCATCGACCACAGAAATTACGATTATATCATGAAGACTGGCAATACACCACCGAAGTGCATCTATTACAACGTGAGTTTATCGCGCTCGAGATTATTGCCGACCGCGCGCTTTTGCCAAAAAACGAACGATCACGTCCAATTTATATCATTGGATTTTTTAATAATTTCTTTCTCTTCGTCACCGTACAACGGAAATAAACATGGCCATTTCGCATAGGGAGGGCCATTTCGTTCGAGATCCCGGACAAATAGTCTTTTAAATATACAGCTAGGGGCCCTGAAAAAGGCCGATTTTCAATTTTTATTTCTCATGAGAGTATCGCAATGACGAGGTCGCGATTTTACACACAATTAATACACAGTCTTGCCAACGTTGAGTTATTTTTTTTAATTGAAAATATTGATAAACAATGAAGTTATTATTATTTGAAGAAAGTGCCGGTGTGGCTGCAATGGAAAAGAATGTCCTAGTATAATAATAAAACTCTACGATGACCGGACACTCTTTGAACATTTTGAACATTACGAAACTGCCAAGCTGTAGAACAAAAAAGTAGGATTTTCGACCGAAAAAACACCTTTGATGATTTGTTATTAACAAATGGATAAACGTATGAAAAAAATCTCTGGGCCATGCGATGGAAAATGTTGTAAGCTATACTCCGTCCAAATTTGCAGTGAATCGAACGATTAGATTTTGAGATATGACTTGCAGACTTTCATAGAACGCAGTGGGCGACACCTCACAAAAATTGTCACAACTCCACGAAATTTTCAACAATCTCAAGTTTATGCCGACCCCGTTAATGTAAAAAACCTTTTGCTCTCAGAGGAATGAAGAACCAAAAGAAAATAATCAGCGGCAATTATGTGTTTCATGAAAAAAAAACAATCAACGCAGAGCGAACACATGACCGACATAAAGACCTCGGTGCTGTACGTGTGCGGTAAACCGGCGATGGTCACCCTCGACTATCTCATCTCCCTGGAGCCGCACAAGAGCAAGACGGATCCGGAGAACACGAGCGAGTTCAGGCTCTCTTATTATCCTCACAGACTCAACGTTTTTCGCGATATGCTGGACGAGATTTTCACGAGGTCAAACAAGCACACGATTTACGGCGATTTCAAGCCACTCGACGAGATCGAGAGCCCCGGATTTTACATTCACGTTATCGAGAGTCGAGCCTGAGGTGATACATTCATATATATATATATATATATATATATATGTTCCAGTTAAATCCCGTTTTCACTTTAAATGCGTTTAACCAAGTAAAAGTAGTTTCGGTTTCGTTACAACAAGTTTTTCCTAGTGAAAACTAGAATTTACCGATGAATGAATTTTAATGTTTGTTAAAACTAGTTTAACCGCGAAAAAATTAATTCTAACGAAATTAATCAGTTAAGACTGTTTCTAAATGACCGTTGGTGTCCCTCGATATCCTTCCAAATCTAAACAAACCTCATTGACAAACAGCAACCCAAATAAACTTCCGAACTCAAACAATCCGCATTCGGCAACAGAAACCCGAAAAACCTTCCAAACCCAAACAAAGCCTCATTCGCAGGCAAAAGAAACTTTCAAATCCAAACAAACCTCATTCGGAAACAGTTTCAACTGATTCATTTCGTTCGGACTAGTTTTTTCCTACTTATTAACGAATTTCAACCAACATACGAATTTATTTTACAGTAAATCATTGTTGTCACTAAGAAAAACTAGTTGTAACGAAGGCGTTCAGTCGGAACTAGTTTTTACTAGGTAAAACGCGTTTAAACTGAAAACGGCTTTTTGTTGTGAATGATAACGCATAACGCTTTGTTCGGTACACCCGATATCACTTTTTCTTCGCTCCCTTTCTCTTTTATCTCGTTCTATAACGTTCTTTCACTCTCCCGTCCTCCCTTCCTCTCTCACTCTTTTGCGAAATATTCAAAAGCAATAAAAATGATATTGTGAGAATGAAAGAAAAAAAAAAATTAAATAAGGCTGTATATAATATACGTACGATAACGTACATATACACTTTATTTTAGATTATTTTGTATAAATATTAAATATACATGTTTAAAAGCAAGACTCGAAGTAATAATAAGTGTGTATTTTCCTCTCTATTTTAATCTCTTTTTTATCTCTTCTGTCTCCCCTCTCTCTCTCTCTCTCTCTCTCTCTCCTTATCTTCTTCGGGTAACAAGCAATTGCAGGCGGTAAAAGAGAGAGAGAAAGCGAGCACATCGATGGATTTATGGCCTTTGTTGCTGCGGTGTAATACATCATATGTAACTTTCAATCGTTTCTTTTTGTTTTTCTTTTATCGGTTTATAATGTAAGCTCGAAAGCAACTTTCACCAAGGCGTGTTCGTGTGTCTGTGTGTATTGCGGTGCCACAGGCGAAGATTCACAAACGAAAAGCCACAGTTTTTCGAAAAAAAAAAAACTTCGAAAAATGTTTCATCCGCCCGTTTGTCTCCGTTTTTTTGTTGATCGCCTCTTAATCTTTTATCGTTCGTCACACGTACTTTGTTCACAAATGAAGGTGATTTCTTTACAAATGTTGAAATCTTTACAAATCTTCGTTTACAAATTAAGTTGAATTCTTTACAAATTAAGTTCAACGGTCGCTAATGCCACGTTAGTAACCGCGGAGCCGGGCAAAATTCGTTTTTAAATTCGCACCCCAAGTGGTCAATCAAATATTCGTAGGATTTTTGTCTCGCAACGAATTTTTCGTTCGAATATAGTTAGTGGAGAAAAAAAATTGATTTGTGGCAGTTTTTCCGATGCGATTCCATACTTTGGGATTCTTTGGATACGCTTGAAATTTGCATTAGAATTCGAATGTATATGCAAATAACAATTAGTGGCAGTTTTTCGGATGCATCATTCAATATTTCGGGTATTCTTCCGGATAGGCTTGCATTTTTTAATATATATGTCTCATTTCGTACAGGAGTTTGTTTTTTCTTCTTCGTATAATTTCATTCTTGTGTAGGATCTTGTCTTCTTGTTCATTATTTTTCTCCATGCAGCAGTCTTTTATTTTCTTTCCTTCTCGCTACATATCACACTGCGTTAAAAAAGAATGTCGCGGCGATTAGCGAGCGGGTGGTAAAAAAATGAGTGCAACACACGCAGACTTGGAAAATATTCGAAATTGGGCATATTCGGTGGTACCCGGCCACTGATCATTTTTTGCCCGTCTCCGCACTCGTTCGCATCACGCAAAAAAAAACCAATTTCCTTATATATGTATATATATATATATATGTGTGTGTGTGTGTGTGTGTGTGTGTGTGTGTGTGTGTGTGTGTGTGTGTGTGTGTGTGTGTGTGTGTGTGTGTGTGTGTGTGTGTGTGTGTGTGTGTGTGTGTGTGTGTGTGTGTGTGTGTGTGTGTGTGTGTGTGTGTGTGTGTGTGTGTGTGTGTGTGTGTGTGTGTGGCAAGTTTTGGGGACTCGTATCTACAGGGTGATTCACTACTGTTAGGGTTCGCTTTGTGAGCATACAAGGTGTAATTCGGAGCAAGAAGCTTTTTTAAAAAGGTTGACCATGATATTCACGTTTAAAGTCCAGGTAATGAAGAATGACACGGTAGTTGCTCACGCGCGGATCGAGCGCTGCTTCGAATGCACCTTCAGACAATCGCATTTTTTTCTGAAATTTATTTTTTTGCAAAAAAAAAAAACACGATGTCTCGCTCCGCAAATCCATAATACGATTCAATAAAATTCAGTTATTATTTACAACTTGGAGAAAAAAAAATCGCGAGTGAGCAACTACTGCGCAATTGTTTACTCAGCGACGAACTTTCAACGCGAATATCTCGGCCAATCTTCGTCGCGAGACATTTTTCACAAAGGCGTTTCGCTCGCCGAGGCTATAGTTGTGAATCACCCTGTATATATGTATAGCCATAGACCGAAATTGCACCTCTCCGAATACAACATGAGCTGCCTGAGTAGAAAAAAATGGATGATGTGTGTGTGTGTGTGTGTGTGTATGTTTTGGAAAACTCAGGTGTAGTGTCACACAGCAAACATACCTGATTTTTTCATCCCATATAACAATCGTTTTTATTTTTTTCTTTCAACCATATTATTCGCCGCAGTTTTTTTTTTCGTCGTGCACATAATAATTATATATTAGACCTTTGTTTTTTTTCCTCACAATGTTCATTTCTTGTGTCCCCCTTTTCACCGATTCGATCGTAAATTATTACGAGTTGCAAGTGAGCCTTCTTTTTGGTTGTACATTCTCTCTCTCTCTCTCTCTCTCTCTCTCTCTCTCTCTCTCTCTCTCCAACCGCGTGTCTCACATATATATATACCCTTCGAAGCGATGCAAAAATAATACTATTTATGATATCTAGTTTCGCACATCGTTATAACGCGAAGCGATTATTTTTTCGTGAGAGGAAGGCAGTTGAACGAGCTTGTTCGAGGGCGATAATGCGAAGCTTCGTGCTCGTGAGACTCGCACACTCTCATCGTCAATAATACATTTTTTTTGCCATCTGTATTGGATGGCGTTCCAATGAAAATAATCGTTTGATATTTGTCCGTCCCGACTGCATACAGTCCCGAACAATATTTTTTTTTTCCAATGAGATTTTTTCACAATATTCCTTCCCAGTCGCCGATTGGGCAGCCTTTCGTAATGTTTCACCAACAAATTTAACCCTTGTCAGTCAAACCTCCAAATTGTGACGTAATAGTCATTGGGGGTGTAATCACCGCCACTCACTTTGGAGAGTGATAAATAATGGAAAAATTGACAAAAAAAATACTACAATGCATTTTCAACCCTTGTGTGTAAGACCATGCCGAGTATTTTCAAGTCGTGTAATTTTTAATAGAAAAAAAACGGCGAAAATCTCAAAATTTCTGGAAGGTATCGCAGTTCGAAAAACGGCTGGGGTTGATTCAACCCCCGATGACTGTTAAGGGTTAAAAGATAGAGAATCGACCGAAGGCTGTACAAGATGCACTTGTTTTCAAGAAAAAAATATATTTACGTAATATTGATAAACGTAAATTATATATACATAAGTATATGAAAAAATAGACCAGCGACAGTTACAGAGGAACTGGAAGAAAATTAAGAGGTCAGGATACTACATTGAATATAAAGACAAAGAAATTGCAACGGTGGGCGGAACAACAAGAGGGCGGTGTTTTTCGGAAGCGCTGTATTTGTGTGAAAAATGGTCATATCGACATGAAAAAAAAAACATTTTGAAGATTGAAGTTTCTAATTTGAAGATTTTTGGGCAAAAAAATGGTGAGCTATGTTTATCGCGCGATCATGAGAAGTAGCGCGAGAATTTTCTTTTCTATTTTTTGGGTCCACGGTCTCGGAAATGGTGTTTCAATTTGGTTTTTTTTTATCTCTCTACGTCAACTTTTTGCGGCGATATCCGACTTTGAATGAAAAAGGATCCTTTTGTCTTTGATCATCGATATCTCAGCAGTCAATGATCGCAGAGGGAATTGGGGAGCAGCTTTAAACACTTAAACAAATTCTCTACAAGACCCTTCCATTGATTTTTGAAAAATTTCTTTTTTCACCCTTAACATTAATTTGAGAAAGTACAAAAAATTACTTTTTATGGTTTTTCAGTAAATCTACCACTACTTTGCGAATATTGATGGAAAGACTAAAGTTGCTAGGTTTTTTTTTCAGCTTAATGTACCCCCAATAGCCCTGTAAATTTTCAAATTGATCCATCGAACCGTTTTCCGGAGATTGACCAAAGTTTTACAAAACAATTAAAGGAACAACTGATTGTTCCTAAACAGCGTGTAATCATCATCAAAATAAAAATACCAATTTTTTTTCGACTTTTCTATAACTTTGCACTAGTTACTCGTTAAGGTTAAGCAGAAAAAAATCGACAAATTGAAAAAAAAACTTAATTTTTTTTTAATTTGTAAAACATTTTAGGAAACAAGACCGGCTCATTTTTTACACAGTTCGGCCTTTGCGCGCCATCATTTTACTCACTTTTAATTGCATTAAAAGTTGATACCCCCAAGCTGTATTCACTGCTGGATTTGAAAACATTTATGCTATTAATTCTCGATAGTTTCTGCGAAGGTTATTAGGCTCAGAAAAATGTTTTTTTTTTTTCAAACCTAGGCATGATCAAAATTGGACAGACGGAAAAGTTTACAAAAACTTTTGATCATTTTTTTTTACCAAAAATTAAAAAAATTAACCAAAATAAAATTAGTTTTGAAAGAAACTGTAAATTGGTTTTTTCACCCGAAAAAAAGATGAGTTTTGAAACAAACTGTTTTTTGGAACCATAATAACCTTCGCAGAAAAAATCGAGAATTAATCGCATAAATGTTCTCAGATCGAGTAGTGAATACAGCTTGAGGGTATCAACTTTTAATTAATGCAATTAAAGATGAGTGAAATTATGGTACGCGAAGGCTGAATCGTGTAAAAAATGAGTCAGTATTTTTCCTTGACGTGTTTTACAAATGTTCAAGAAAAAAATCAAAATTTTGTTTGTATAATTTTCCGATTTTGTTTTCAATTTTATCAAGTAACTAGTGCAAAGTTGCGTGAAGCATGAAAATGCTTTTTTTTTCATCTCGAAACGACCATTTTTTACATAGAGACAGTGCTCCAAAAAACACTTAAAAAATCGAAGAAATTTTCTGTTCCTTTAATTTTTTGGAGTAGTGTGTAATAAAAAAAAATTGCATAAAAAGATCGGGGAAACAATTTTTTAAGAGGAATAAAAGATAAAAGTTCGACCGAAGGCTCCACGAAGTCTATTTTTTTTCGAGAACAGATATTGAATGTGCATAATATCAATAGACAAATCATATACACATATAGGAAAAAAATTAATCGAATAAATAACTAAATAAAAAGATATGTGGTTTAAAGAAATTCTCAAGTATTGCTGCGTCGTCTTCGAGGCGTTTAAAAAAATAAGTATGCATGATAATAATCAATATTAACAATTAAAAAAAATCACAGGTTCAACGTTTTTTTTCAGAATATACATTAAATATACGCAATATTAATAAACATAAATTATGTATGCATATAAATGATATGAAAAAAATGGTATAGGAAAAATCTATAAAATAGAAGACAAAAAAGAGCACAACTCTTCATGGAAACTGGCCAATTGAATATAAATGATGTGAAAAATGCAAAAAAAAAACAAAACACAAATCAGAATCCTTGAAAAATTCACCGATGCATCGCTCGATCCTCCTCAATACTAAAAACCATTTTTGCCAGATTGATTATTTTTCGCTCGTTTATACGTATACAATTATAATTCACAGAAATATTTCGTGTGCGATTTATTAACATTGGAGTTTTCTTTACTCTGTTCCATCTCCCCCCCCCCCCCCCCACACGCCCCGTATATCGTCACATTGTCTTTTTTTCTTCAAATTTTCTTGCCACCTCTCGTTCTCATTGACCTGCTTCGCCACACCCTCTAGAGTTATCAACAGCATTTAAACTTTCGCATAGAATTTGAACTACGTATAGAGCCAGCTATATCGTCTCGTCGTCTAATAGATTATCTAATTAACAAACTTTCATTATATTTCTCTTTTGCTTTTATTAATTTCGAATAACGTGAAATAATATACATAAGTGTGTGTGTGGGTGTGTATATTTAATGATCTCTCTGATCTTTTGTTACTCCGATTTGCTCAATTTTTTATATGTACATGCATATGTACTTATTTATACTTATGGTATATTAATGTGTGTGTATATAAGTAAATAAATAAATAAATAAATAAATATATGTATATATATTTGTTTATTTATTTATCTATTTATGTATGTGTATATATTTATAAATTTATAATATAATAATATGGTGTGTACACGCGTGTACAAATTTATATATCCGCGTATTTTCTTTTTAAACGATTATCCCCCAACGCCATAACCGAGAACCGTTTCTTTCACGCATTTAAATTTTATCAATCGTCGTATTCACATTGTTCGATACTTTCATTTCAATGCGAATTCGAATGTACAAATGCGATATTAATAATATTGCTGTAATCTCACTATCTACCTTTTAATTCTCTCTTCATTTTCTCTAAATTTTCTCTTTCTTTGCCCCTCAATTTTGGACAGAACAAAAGCATCCCAAAACGTTAAATCTCGCACACTCCCGGAAAGAATTCTAGAATCCCAAAAAAAACTCAAAATATATCTCGTTCAGCGTTTTAAATTGTATTTCGTCTAAATAAAATTGAATACGATATACAGCATAATATGATACAATGAAATATTACAATCGCCTGTTCGGATGTGTCCATTTTTTTTTCCGTACGTATGAACGAAAGGATGGGTAACAGTATATGAAATTTTAAGCACCACGCCAAACGTTTACGCAATAATTCGCAAATTATTTTACAATTTATCCTTTTCTTTTTGCGTATCTAAATTCTGAGAGGATCCTTGATTGGCGCTTCTCTCTTACTCACTATATTCCTTCTCTAAATAATATATATATATTTATACACGCGCATACACACGCACACGCGACATATAAGACTCGCACATATCTATACATACACATTATTTACATTTATTCATATATATATATATATATATATATATATATATATATATATATATATATATATATATATATATATATATATATATATATATATATGCACGTATGTATGTATTTCTATATGTATATATGTGGCCTCGTGTGTGTGTGTCTATATTTATATACAATCGTATAGTTACAGTATGTATAATAATTTTTTCTTCTCCATTTTTTTTTTTCAATATGTACAACTAATATTGCTGTAATTGGCTCCCCCGTGTGTGTCGTACGTGTACGCGCGTTTAGGTCCATTCTCCTGCTACGTTTTAAACCGGCCTCATGGTACACACTGTATTCGTTGCGAAACCCAAAAACAGAAGGAACAAAGAAAAAAAAGAAACGAAACCATGATGCAGTCATGGAACGTGATAAAGTGTCTGCTGACAATCGCGAGTATATCGTGTGGGGATACAGTATCGAAATTCCGCGGCGAGTGGTTCTTTTGCACGAACCGTACGACAAACGATAATAATATCAATGCCGATAATAATACTCAATTAATTATCAATTAATATTTGGATAATAAATCAATTTAATAGATACGTTAATAATTTAATCATTAATGAATAATCGATAATAATAATAAGTGGTTTGTAAAATATGAAGAATCATCGTCTTTATGATCATCATAATAACAATATTCATAAGGATGACGATGATCGTCATCATAACGATGAGAAGGATGGTGATGAGGATGACCATGGTAATGATGGGCAGGATGATGCTCATCGTGATACCGATGAGCAAGATGATGATAATGATGATTATGATGATGATGATCATGATAATAATAATAAAATATTGAATCTTGGCTCTACTGAACATAAAAACTGAATCGTAAAATAATTGTCATTATTACAATATATTACAGGGTCTCGAATATTCCGTTTGATGAATATAATTTTTTTTTGCGCTCTCGCACAACAGCACTCTGCAGTTCTCTCTCTCTCTCTCTCTCTCTCTCTCTCTCTCTCTCTCTCTCTCTCTTGGTCCATGCACCATGCTCGGACCTAACCAAGTATAAACCGCGTACACGACCGAGCAATGCTCTTTCTCTTTCTCCTCCTTCTTTTTGCTTCGCTAATTTTCTTTATCCTCCACAATTATTTTTCGTTATACAAACACGCACGCGCGCCCGCGTCGTTTCATCGCGCATCGCGTGCTGTGCATACGGCTGTGCAACTGCTACGCAGTGGTGATCGTCGCAGCGATTCACTGCGCACCACGCGGCCGATGAGCTGGCGAACGCGATTTTTTTTCTGTTTTTGTTTTCAGCTGGAGGGCGGAGGGGGGCCATTATTTTGACGAACTTTATTCGTTGTGTGGACCGAGCGCGCGCGACGCTCGGTACAGTTTTGCGTGATGATAAAAGTGGTAAAAAAGATTCTTGAGAGAATCGTGATCGACAGGTGTCGCGCGGGAAAGGGGGAGGGCGCGCCGATCGTGAACCAATCGTCCTTAAAATCTACTACGGATAATTAACTTTAATAATTAATTCATAAATTTATCTATACGTCACCGTATTTTCCTTTTTTTTCTTTTTCTTTCTTGTCTTTCACGCGCTCTCGTCAGTCGCTTTTTATTATTAACGCTGCAATGACTTTTCAAATTGTTGTTGGATCTTCCTATTTTTAGTGGATATTTCGATGTTTCGCAGAAGCCGCCGCAAGCACTTTTTATCGCTTTACCCCCCGCCCCCGAAGGCTGTCTTTTGCCATTCTCTTTAGTTTTATTTTATTTTCTTCGACTTTTGCACTCTTCGTTCTCCGGGCATTTATTAATTAACGTGAGAATGTACGGGTGCACGTTTTTGTTTTGTTTTTGCGATGAACGAAGCACCAACTCGTCCATATCACTCCTAATTGTAACTCATCTTCTGCTTAATTCTCTAACTTTTTATATTTATATCACCATTGGCTTCCTTTGGGCACGCGCTGTGTATTGCTTCATTTTTGAGGATTCTTTTTTCTCGTCATTACTCATCTTCCGGTGTATGTGTATATATATATATCCCCTCATTGCACATATTGGAAAAGATTTCAGTGATGCTGCGATGACTGTGTGGAGCGAACGTTGCGTTCGTCGATGGGGTTTTGTGTTTGAGTGAGTCCATTTGATTTTTCATTCGCCTCTTCTCCGTTTTATTTTGTTTTTCATCTTTCGGTTTGCCTGGCAAGAAATCGAGCGCTTCGCGTGTAGCATTGATCGTTCGATTTTTCTTTGCATCGGTATTGCGCTTTTGACGAGCACTCGCGATAATCTCATCGACGATCACTGGCGTGAAAATATGTTTATATACATACTTATATATACACACACACACACACACATACATGCATACACATATACCTATATATGTAAATGTTCGTGTATTATATTATACAAACATAATACAATAACAATATACAGGCTGACAATTGTAACATGGCCATGGGTTCGTAAGCGTCTTGCGCGAAGATTTCGCGATCGAGAAAAAACATGATATTCCATCGTTTTTCTAGTTCTGTTAAGAAATATAACCTATTTTTGTGATTAGTAGTATTTGCCAGAAAAATTGAGCATTTTGGAACAAATCCAGATTCCATTTTGAGTATAGCAGAATGAAGATAACAAGATTCCGAATACGCGACACTCCTCGAAAACTCTTTTTGTGCAACCCGTAATAAAAGAAAATGATCGACGCTGCATTTTGAAGTAGATAAATGGAATTTGATTGTATCTAGAAAAAAGTTTTTCTAGATGTGTTCCGTATTCGGAATTTAATTATCTTCATTCTTGCTCCAGAATGCTCAATTTTTTCTATCAAATACGACTGGTTACGAAAATATAAAAAAACAAATGGCCACCTTATAGTTGTCACCCTGTGTATATATATATATATATATATATATATAAAATTATTATTATAAGCTATAATATATAATATACAATATATATTATATATTATATATTATATATAATGTATTGCATATATAAATAGATCAAATATTTATATATACGTACATGTGTGTGTGCGTGTGTGTGTATATATACATATGCACAAATATAATATATTCTCAATATAAGCGCCCGATCGAATAAAATTGAACAGCGATCACGGAGACTCCGTCGCTCTGAGCTATATTACAGCGATGAGCACTTTTCACATTCGATCGTCGTTCGAACACTTTGATATCGGTTAAAATAGAGTCAACACGTGTTTTAGTGTCTCTCTCATCCTCTCTCTTGCCCTGTGTTTCGTGTTTTGTGACGGGTGTCTCTATAAGTCTCGCGTATCTGTCTGTCGGTCTCTGTTTCCGATTCGGTGAGTTTTGGGCAATAATGATAATGTTTCCCGATCATTTTCACACGTCGCACACAAATTGCAACACGCCGTCACCGAACTCGCAGAGGTGAAGGGGGGGGGGGGTGTGTCTCTGACAATTTACAATATTTTAATAAACTTTCGTGTACATGTATCGTCGACGAAGTTCGACCCGGCTCTGTCTTTTTTCCACTTATTTACACAGTTCAAAGAAGATCGAAAAGGAGAAAGGAGAGGTGAGGTACGCGCGTCCATGGTGTTTCCGAAAATCCATGGTGCTTTTGAAGATCCACGACGTTTGCTTCCAGTGTTTTCAAAAATCCATGGTGTTTCTAAGATTCACGGTGTGTGCAAGGTCCATCCATGGTGTTTCTGAAAAGCTCAGGTCGGCTCCAAGGATCCATGGTATTTCCAAAAAATCCATGGTGTTTTTCAAGAATCCATGGGGTTACCCAAAAACCATGGTTTTTTTTCTTCAAAATCCATGGCGTTCCAATTGAAAAACGGCAAGACGAGCGTAACTCAACTGGAAGGTCATAATCCGTTTGGCGATCCTTTGCAGACTGCTGCAGACTTTGCGCGCAGCTTGTGACTTGGTCCTCAGCAGGTGAGCAGCGCGGGACCATTCATACTCACGCTCCGTCTACAGATCGAACGAGTATGAACGACCAAGAGCAGTGGCTGTCGATGTGGCTGAGCCATACGGACGAGCCGACCGAGACGATAATGCGTTGAAGCAAGCGCGTTTGGAAGTTTCGCCCGGGATTCGTGGGATGACGAATGGGTAGGAGGAATTTTCACAAGTACTCTCTGGGCCTCGGTGGTGGCCTCTTGCGTTCGGTCCTGTCACTTCGGTCGGACGGCCGCTCGAGGCCCTGCTGCTCGTCGCACTCGAGCATCTGCGTGGTCTCGGTGGGTTCCGTGGGGCTCATCGGTTGGGTGGCCAGAGGGGCGAGTGGCGCGGCTCCTTTGTTGCGCGATTTGCTGCGACGTTTGCGCAGTATGAGGGGACCGAGGGGCCCCGAGGCGTCGGGATGCTCCCTGGAGGTGGATGCCTGGGCGAGTCTCTCGAGGAGTTCTTTGCCGATGTCGGCCCTGGAGGACTTGTGATCCACCGAGGAGGATTGCCCGGCTGTCAGTCTCTCGGCGATGCACTCCTTCGCTTGACGCTCTTGATGATGGTGATGGTGATGGTGATGATGATGATGAGGAGGAGGCTGCAGGCCGGAGCTTTTCTCCGCTTGCGGCTGGACGAGGATCGTTTCCCTGCTGGCTGGTTGCTCGAGGCTCGCGATTGAGACTCTTTGGTCCCCGTGTCCAACGAGAGTTTGGGTTCCAGCCTCGATCGCCGTTGGACAGGTCGTCGTTGTTGGAGTGCCGCCGGAAGTTGGAGTCCCGCAGGCTGTCGTCGAGGCTTGATGACTCCTGGACGCCTCGGCTGGCCTCTGTTGAGGAGGACTCGCCGGGCTGATCGTCGAGCTGGGCGCGTTCGAAGTTGACGCCGCCGTTGCCGTCACCGACGTCGTCGTCGTTGTCGTCGTCGTCGGCGTCGTCATCGCCACCGCGGCCGTCGCTGCCATCGGCTGCACGACCGGAAGTCTGTTGATCAACGTCTGCAGCATGTCCTCCAGCTTGGCCAACCTCTGATTGACCCTCTGGACCTCGAGCTTCAGGTCGACCTTCACCTCGAGCACGGCCGCCAGGATCTCCCGATCGTGGCCAGGCTGCGCTCCCGCTATCAAACCCCCGTCGTAGCTCTCCAGTCGTCGCAGCGACAACGCCTTCGACTCCACCCCCAAGCTCTGCTGCTGCGCCGTCTCCTTGAACGAATCCGTCCCCGCTGCGTCGCTCGCGGTCCCCGTCGTCCCCGTCGTCCCCGTCGTCGTCGTCGTCGTCGACTCCTCTATCGTCCCACCGAGCTTGCCCAGCTTCGGAAAAACCTTGTTCGTAGCCGCGCTCGAGCTCGGACGCGAGTCCCTCGCGCTCAACGATCGCTTGAACGTCTCTGCTCCCGTACCCCCGTCGCTTCCCGAATCCAAACTCGAACTACCTGCGCAACGTCACAACCACAAACAATCTTGTATCTCATTCGTCTCTTTTTTTTTAATATGATTATTGATTATTATTGTTGATAAAATTCATTATGACAATGGCCGCTGGTGTTTGTATTATTATTATTTTTAATGTTGCAATTAATCATTATAATGAGTAATCATAGTTACATGTTACTACTAACATTCGCGATTACCATTAATAATGATTATTTTTTTTTGCTGTTGTTGTTATTAGTATTCATACTACAGTAGATAAATACACTAGGCACAAAAATTAAAGGATATGAAAAAAATCCTAAATTCTTTGCTGATTTTTAAAAGGCTGTCACGGTGTAAAAAATGGTCGCAGAACAAAAAGAAAAAAGAAAATTGAAGCTTCAAGTCTATAGTTTTGAGATCCTGAGGCCAAATATTTTTATCGTTGACCATTTTAGAGTAATCATTAAAAAAACAGCCGAAATGATTTTTCTAAAGTTTTGCTCATCTTTCGAAAGGTACGCGGGCGTCAATGAAATTTTATCGGTAATTTCATTTAAAAACTCTTTTAAGGGGTTACCCCCACTTGCGATTTTGAAAAAATCGATCTTTTTATTGCATTTTTTTGAAGTATAAGTATCTGAGAATATGTCCTGAAAATTTCAAGTCGATCCGAGCAAAATTGACTGAGATATGAGCGTTGAAAGAGAAGACTCCGCGTTGAAAGAGCGTTGAAAGAGAAACTTTGAACGCGTTTTTCTCAAAATGGCATTTCTGAAGTCGGTGACCAAGATTACTCGAACACTAATGAGCCGATCTTCTTGAAATTTTGCGGGCTTATTTAATACATAAAAATGTAGTCTTTAATCGTTCGATTTTTTTTTCGAAAAAAAATGGCCGTTTTATAGCCAAAAAACGGCCGTTTTTTTTCGTTAAAATCGAACCATTAACCTTGACTGTCCGCCATTTTGTGAAAAATGAATATTTTTTAAAATCCTTCGATTAAAGACTAGTTTATACTTATATTTGACTAAATCCATCCGCATTTTTTTTTCAGATGATCCACTTCGCCGCAATGTTGGTCACCGCAAACCGTGTATATAAAAACATTATTTCATTGACGGCCATTTGCCACTAAACAATGTAATATTTTTCAATAAATAAAATTACTGAAAGTTCTTCAAGATGTGTTCTTTAAGATGGTATATTGATCGATTAAAAAAGTTTTGTAGTTTTCTTTTAAAAAATTCATGAAAAAGGCCTTTTTTTTGCGCTACAAGTGGGGGTAACGCCTTAACTTGATTCTTTTTCTTTGATCTGAGCGGCCGGAGAGCTCTGTACAATGGTTTTTCGCCGAGTTATCGATGTTCAAAGCAAAAAAGACACTTTTGACTTTGATCATCAATTACTCGGGAACTAATGGTCGTACAGAAAATAAAGAGAGGATTCCGAACATTTCAGAATATTATCTATAAGTTGCTTTCATTGTCTTTCCATGATTTTTTTTTCGATTCGAAAATTTTTACTTATAAAAGGTAAAAAAGTGCCTTTTTACGATTTTTCGTTAAGTTGGGATAACTGTACAAATAATGAACAGACGAGGGATAATTTCTTTTTTCTTTTACCTCCAAGTATCCGAAAAACCCACAAAAATTCAAACTTTCGCCGAAAAGTCAATTAAAGAATAATTGTTTTTAATCCAGTTTTCGAGATGAAAATGTTTTTTGTCAATAATCCATATTTTCATCACCAAGAAATGTCAATTATTAAACAACTAAAAAAGGAAAAAGAAAGGTTTGAATACAAAACTAATTTTCCAATAGATTTTTTTTTAATTTTTAATTTTTTTACAATATTTAGAATGCTAAGTACTTGTCATAAAAAATGGTTCCATTTTTACCAACCGTCTGAATTTCCCATTCCGTTAAATGCCATTTTAAAGGCGATGTCTCACATTCACCGAGCGGTCATGAATGAATGCAAGGAAGATAGGTAAATTGCAGATACCCAATGATTTCTGGAGTAGTTTACTTTTCGGAAAAAGAAAAGGTACTCGTTGCGCTCTGTTGAACGGTGAACACCGGTTATCTCTTTTTTTCCCCAGAATGCGATCCGTTTCGGAGAGTAAGGTTGGCAGTAAGGTTTTCACCGACCGGACGTGTGACACATAAAAAATGCGTTTTTTCAAAACTAATCGAAAAATCAAATTCTTTTGGAAAGTAAAAAACATTTTTTTCACATGTCGCGACAACATCTGCTCGCAACGAATGTTGACGCGACATGTTCGTTTTATCACTCTTCTCGGAGAGGGTAATAATCAAGTTTAAGTTGCGGCCATCATGGGAGTGAGCCAATCAGTGGTTAGTCATGCGTATGCCCAATTTCAAGAGACAAACGACTATGAGCGACGTTTAGGCCAAGGTAGAGGGTAATTACTACTGAAAATATAGATAATTGACAAAAAAATATTTCAACTTGAAAAAATGCATGAAAAAATAAAAATTTATTCTTTTATTGACTATTCTGCAAAAGTTGCAATTTCAATCATTCGGAGCACTATGAAAAAAAAAATCGTAGCGGTTTAAACCTTTGTCGGCTTCTCTGGGATCCTTTGGGGTGAAATAAAAATGAAAATTATCCTTCGCCTTTTCATTATTTGCACAGTTATCCCAAGTTAAACGAAAAATCGTAAAAAGGCTTTTGGTTACTTTTTTTTTTTAATCAAATTTTTCGAATCGAAAATGACATTTTGATAAAAAGACAATAAAAGCAACTTATACAGAATACTCTGAAGTTTTCAGAAGTTTCCCGTTGTTTTCTGTACGATCATTAGTTCCCGAGTAATTGATGATCAAAGTCAAAAGTGTCTTTTTTGTCTTGAACACCGATAAGTTGGCGAAAAACAATTGTATAGAGCTCTCCGGCCGCAACAATTAAAGGGAAAGAATCGAGCTGAAAGAGTTTTTGAATGTAATTACCGAAAAAAATCTATTTCGAGCCCCGGTTACGGCTGCAATAATTATCATTAATATTACAATTATAATCGTATTACCAAGCAACCGGCCCCATTTGCTGGTTCTCGGCCGCGCGGCCGACGTCGCCTCATCGGTGGACGATGGCTTTTTCGAGTGTGAACTCTCGCCGTCCTTGGTGTCCTTGCTGTCACCCTTTTCCACATCGGCGGCGTGTCTTTCACGTCGAAATCTGTATCGATATAGTGTGTGTGTGCGTGTGTGCGTGCCAGAAGCGCGCAGAAAACGAGAAGAAGAAAAGAGAAAATATATTAGCGAAATTGTTCGACTTATCATGGTAAAAATTAAAAAAAAAAAAAAAAAAAAAAAACAGAATGCGTCGCAACGTTTGCGGCAAAACATTTTTTTTCTTCTAGTTTGTAGATATATGTATATTATTTTGTGAAGGAAAAGAAAAATATGTATATATATATATATATAGGTATATATATGTAGAAATTGGCAGACAGAGGCCGTGTGTTAAGGGGGCGTTTTTTTCACCGCTTTTTTGTCGTCTCGTTTATTCGATTGAAAAGATATAAATAATTTTTTTTTCTCGTCGACTCTATCGCTGACGAGATTTTTCGTTTCACGGAAGGAACGCGCTTTGCGGGGCGGAGGGGTACTCTAGGAAAAAGGGGGAAAAATCTAAAGGGCCTATACATGAAGAAATGTACGAAAATTCGTGAAACTTAATCTCGCCACACGATCGTCGCGCAATATGTGTGCGTATATCTTTATAATTTTTTTTTTTCGTGCTTTTTCTCTTTTGTTCTACATAATTTTAATCTTTGACGTATGAGGTTTTGCGTTGTCGCTCGTTCAATGTACATTATACGTTTAAAAAAATGATAATTATCATTATTATGATGGATAATTTTTTATTATTATTTATTATAATTATGTATATAGCGTTCTTATACATTATTACGAAAAAATGGCTACAGAGGCTATTAAGAGGGTAATATACAGCTCCAGCGGTGTTCACGAGCAACCTACTTTGGTGTGCCTACAGGAATAAGAAAGAGTTTTTTTTTTTACTGGCAATAATATGCCGGTATGAACATACGGGGATCGGAGAGAGACCGTGAACGCTGTGCAGGCGTAGCATTTTCGAATTTTTCCTTCTCGTCTTCATTTATGAATATACACAATAATAATAATAATCAATAATATATGTATTGCATGAAAATTTTATCGTTTTTTTTTTCATTAATCAGAGGGATGGATGAATTGGACGTAATGAAGCCTCGTTCACTGTCGCACCGTTTTTAGTATCAATACAATACTGGTATATTAATATATGTGCGTATGTGGGTGTACACCGCTCAGAAAATTCTAGACCGTTGGAATCCATGGGACGGCACGAAAAATGTGCACGGGATTATTCATTATTAATGAGAAATTAAGATTATTCCTTTTTGTTTAGCAAAAAATACGATTATTCATATGCAATAAAAATCGATATTATTAATTGTCAGTAAAAAAATACGATTAGCTATTTTTCGTTTAAAAATACGAATATTGATTTTTAATGAAAAAATTACCATTATTCATTATCAATAAAAGACAAAGATTTATCTTCAACGAAAAAATGATAATTATTCCATCTTCCATCGATGTAAAAATTAACAATTTCCAACCGTAAAATAATCATCGATGGAAACATTGGAACAATATTGAACGTTCAATCAACCGAATAAGGCATAATTGGTACGAAAATATTTTTAGAATAAGAATGATGATTTCAAGATTAGAGAGAAGTTTTTTGAAGCTGTAAAGGACAGCTTGAGAATCTCCAAACGCATGTGGCAAATATTGATCAATTGTTGAGCCATTTTCAAGCTTGAACGTGAAGAACCATCTAGTCGTTTTTCGAGTGGACGCGACGATAAATAGTAATAACTTGATAGGCGTAAATATATAAACATACGTATATGTATGAAAAAAAAATATATAAGAGGTATACAGGTGAGAGAAAGAAATCCTAGAGAGTGTATACATATATATATAACATACACCCGGCGAATTCGAGAGATCAGCACTTCCAGTAAAGATTTTTCAAGGCCAACGACTCGCTTATATATATATAAATATATATTTATACATTAATATTGTTTTTTTAAATATCAATTCATATATCTATATTTGATTTATAATTTAAAAAATAGAAATTTTGCGTCGAACTAGAAATAGTTCAAGTATCGAGTACAATTGTCCTATTTCGTGATTACGAATTTCTCATCGACGTAATTCAGAGTGAAAAAAATATACATATACATATAAAATAAATGTTTCAATAGTTCGCGACCGGTAATTGGGTCGTTGACCTTATAATGGTATAATCGCGAGATTTATTTCCGCCGAGGTCGCCGAGTAAAAAAGAAAAGAGGGTCGACCATGAGAAGAAAAAGAAGGTAGAAAAAAGGGCCGTCGAGGCGAGAGGGGTCGGAGGGCTGCAGAATAAAAAGAGTGAGAGTGAGAGAGGGGGGGGGGGGATGAGAGGGTTCTCGGGTCATTTTCTCTCGGACAATAAAGTCTACCCCTTCTATTAATACGACATTCAACACGACTTTCATCTTTCCATATATAAATATATGTCTCTCTCTCTCTCTCTCTCTCTCTCTCTCTCTCTCTCTCTCTCTCTATATATATATATATATATATATATATATACGGGCTGAGAACAATTACGCTCGACGAGAAGTAAAAATCTTACGGATAAAAGTGAGACAGAGAGGCATCAACAGACTAGGGATTAAAACTATATCGTCGAAATAGATATAAAAAAAGACGATGGGTTAAAAAATTGCCTCGTATTTTCGATCTTTATACAATCCGTTCTCTTTGTACCCTTCTTTGAAAAAACGGAAAATAAAAAAAAATGTCGATCACCCCGCGGTCATTGGTGCGGTAAGGACGGAGAACCGCGACCGGAGCACCCGTTATAACAATAATCACATCGTGAAGCTCGCGTCCGTTCGACACGACCACGACGATTCTTCATTTTTTCCATACATTCGAACCACAAATTTTCCTCGAGAAAAAAAAACCAATAATAAGACTAAAAAACTGAAGGTTGATAAAAAAGAAGAAAAAGGTACAAAAGGACGTTACTTTCGATATTCGGGGTGATATTTGCATAATTCTATGTACTAGACGAGTGTGTCTGGTGTTTATTTTTTTTTGTTTCCTTTTTTCTTTTTACGTGCAATGCAAAACGGGCAAGTGAACCATCCGGTTGCAGCGTCTCCGCTGCCAAGATAAATTAGTTATGTATAATAATAGAAATAGTTAATATTTATTTATATATATAAGTAAATAAATAAATAAATATATATATGAACGTATTCCATTATTATATCGACGTGTTTATACAAATATATATTATTAGACATAAGTTTAGAGAGAAGAAAAATAATATGCGCATAACCCTCTAAAGGCGTATATTACAGCACTCTAGCATTCTTGAAAAATTATATATATATTGATGGCATGTAACAGGGGCGAGGATCGAGGTGGCAAGGAGAACGACCAAAAAAACGACTTGTTTAATTCTGCGGCCACCTCGAGTCTCGTATGTTGTTCCGCGGCTTTTCTTTTTTTCAAAATAGGCCAGACTCAATTTTTATTGGAATAAGATATTACAAGAAAAAGAAACAATTAAATAAATACCCAAAAAAGAAGAATAAATAAACAACTGATGGGTCAAAAAGGAATCGGTGTTAATGTTTAAAATTTATTGTCGGGAGAGTATCCGTATCTATGTGTCATGAATTAACGTGTGTGTGTGTGTGTGTGTGTATACGCTGTGATTCACAACCATTAGGGTTTCTGATGTCCCTTATGGCCACTTTTTCGGAGTCGCTAGAATCGAAAAATTTGAAATGACCTCGGCTCGATTTGACTGACGGAGATTTATTTGGGTGGGTGGGGGTTGAACACCACTTTGACGGACTCAGAAAATGGCGTTGGATTGAACCCGATATCTCTGGGTCCACATGAAAAATGGCCGAAAGAGAGGCAATGGGGTATGCATGGAAAAGTTGGCAAAAATCGATGGTCCGGCTTCGAAGTTTTCCGAAAAATTGAAATATGATCAGAACTCCATGAATCAAATGGCACTTTGAAGAGCAAACTATCACGAAGAGATTGAGCATAGAATGGACTGCCAAATTGTAGCAGAAAAAAATGATAGACGATAAAGCCACTTTTTTGGCCGAGGTGGGAAATTGGATGAAACTATTTTTTTAGCCTCCTGCATACGAATTTACCATTAATAGCCCCCAAAATCCTTAATTCATCCCCTTAAGCTTGCTATCCGGCAAAAATGCAAAAATACGTAAATCATAGGATTGTCCCTTCTTCCAAGTGTTACTCGTCACGTTAAATTTAAAGCACCCTTTTCAAATGTGGGCTGAATAAAAGAAAAGTGAAGAGATAGTGCATCTTGTTTTCAATGGACCCATTGTGAAGTTCTCATCGCTTTGCATTCGAAGAATTTTTTGTTTCCGTTTCACTAAAAGCAGTGGACTTGCGGGTGGAACTGCACAATCGCCCTTGACATGCTTCACTCTAAGGGGTCGTTGTGTTCCTTAATGTCGATTTTACACCGAAAAAAAAAAAACGTATCTAATTGTTGTTAACGCTCTACCGTATACATGAGTTTCCACAAAAACGAACGCGGACACCAAAGTGACCTTCCTTGCGAGTGAACAATGGCACAGTAGTAGCTCACGCGTTATTTTTATTTATTTATTTAAGCATTAAATAATAAACGTAAATTGTCGGATCGTATTACCGATTTGCAAAGCGAGTTTGCGTGTACTTTATTTTTTATCGAAAAAACAAATTTCGGGAAAAAATGCACATGATCAAGGGTGGATTAAGGGGTTACCCCCACTTGCGATTTTGAAAAAATCGATTTTTTTTCATTGCATTTTTTTTGAAGTATAAGTATCTGAGAATATGTCCTGAAAATTTCAAGTCGATCCGAACGAAATTGACTGAGATATGAGCGTTGAAAGAGAAGAATCCGCGTTGAAAGAGCGTTGAAAGAGAAACTTCAAACGCGTTTTTCTCAAAATGGCATTTCTGAAGTCGGTGACCAAGATTACTCGAACACTAATGAACCGATCTTCTTGAAATTTTGCAGGCTTATTTAATACATAAAAATGTAGTCTGTAATCGTTCGATTTTTTTTTTCGAAAAAAAAAATGGCCGTTTTATAGCCAAAAAACGGCCGTTTTTTTCGTTAAAATCGAACCATTCACTTTGACCGTCCGCCATTTTGTGGAAAATGAATATTTTTTAAAATCCTTCGATTGAAGACTAGTTTATACTTATATTTGACTAAATCCATCCGCATATTTTTTTTCAGATGATCCACTTCGCCGCAATGCTGGTCACCGCAAACCGTGTATATAAAAACATTATTTCATTGACGGCCATTTGCCACTAAACAATGTAATATTTTTCAATAAAAAAATTACTGAAAGTTCTTCAATATGTGTTCTTTAAGATGGTATATTGATCGATAAAAAAAGTTTTGTAGTTTTCTTTTAAAAAATTCATGAAAAAGGCCTTTTTTTGCGCTACAAGTGGGGGTAACGCCTTAACCTCGATCCGACTTGCACGTTCCGCGCGTGAGCAAATACCATTGTATGGTACTTGGACTTTAAACGCGAATATCTCGGCCGATTTTTGTCGCACGACATTTTGAAAAAAAAGTGTTTCGCTCGCAAAGTCACCCCCTATGTGCTCACAAAAGGGACCTCTAGTAGTTGTGAATCACCCTCCGTATGTGTGTATATATATAAATATACATGTTTTTGCATGTATGTACGTATACATAAAGGATATACGTGTAACGTATGTGGGTATTACTTTGGACGAATGGTAAATATTAATCTAATATTTTTGTAGGTATGTGTATATTCAAATAGATATTAAAATATATATATATATTTGTATATAGGATGATGGTCAATATGCCTATTGTAAATAAGAATTATATAATCGATAGATAATAACAATAATAATAATGAATAAATATCAACGGTAAAAGTGGCAATAGTTACAGGAACAATAACAATAATGACAATAATAGTAAGAATGATACCAATAATAATAATAACGTTAATAAAATACATAGCGGTAATATATGTAAGAGAAAATGTGGCAATTAAAGGTTAATGAATATAAAATGAATACGTAATAAATGAAATTGCCTAAAACTCGGCCACGGCGGTAGTACGCTGACGGTGAGCTCCTCGTCGGAGTCCTGAGTAGCCGCCCGGCTAGGCAGTATCCTCGTCATGCCGATCTGTGGCTCCCCGTCGGTCTTGATACTTTTCGGACGAAGCCCGTCAGCAATGCGCAACGACCAACAGTCGCAATATCGAACAATATCATCACACACATGATGCAGATTTTTTTTTTCTTTTTTTTTTTTTTAAATCATTTTATTTTTATATTGGTACTTGCAGGCATCGCAAAATATTGTACGCGTGTGTGTGTGTTGGGTGTTTTTTTTTCTCTTTTTTTTTAAGATGCGTGATTTTTTTGAGATATCGAGTGGATGAGATTTTTTTTTTAATTCGAATTATTTTTTGTGGTTCGTTCGATTTATTTCGGTAATTAACGATCGACGAATGGATTTATGATATACATATGTACATATATATATATATTTGTATGCATATATACATATATATGTGTGTATATATATATTTGTTTGCGCAGATATATAGTTATATGCATATGTAATCAACAAGGCGAGCTGCTACGAGCTCGTAGATATATACTATATACTATATATATATATATATATATGTAAAGTTTCATTGCCCTCCCAAAATTAGCGCGCGCGCGTGCATGCGTCGGCATCACAGCTCACCTCGAAAAAATCTTTCGCACAAGATGATCCTGCGTCTGGTCCAGCTGAGGCTCGTTCTTTCGCCTCTCCGCCAGTTCCTTCTCGCGCCTTACGTCCGCAACTTTTCGGAATATCAGCTGAAACAGAATAATCGCAATGTAGGGCGGAGGTTTCTTTTTGTGGGCGAGCGCGACAGCAGGGCCGATTTTTTAAAGGGAGGCTCCTGTAATAATATTTCGTTATGTGGGCGTATATATATGAGGGTGAAGTACCGTGTGTGTGCGTATGTGCTTTAGTTAATTTAATTCTGAATAGTTTCATTAGATATATTATGGTAATAGGGATATATTATTTTAACACTACTCAAAAAAATTGAAGGAACAGAAATTTTCTTTAATTTTTATCGGCAAAAGCCCGATGTGGGCTCTTGCCGATGTGGAAAAGCCATCAATTGCTGGCCCAGTATTGTATGGGCCAGCAATTCATGATTTCATGTAAGTAATTCTTTAATTAGTATTTCTATACATAAATCAAGTGTAAAATTGGAAAACTCTTCCAGACATTTTCAAAAAATTATTACTCAAAAACTATGAACTTTAGCAAAATTTTATAAAGAATACTTTCGTTTTAAAATTGCCCAAAATATTTTTAAAAAATAATAATAATTGACCCCGAAAAACGTTAATTTTTTTAAAAATTATTTTCACAATTGGCTATAAACAATTAAATGCTCGACTTTTCGGCAAAGAAATTGTGATATTCGGATTCAGCGGATCAAAATACATCGAAACAGTTTAGCTTCATCCATCGAGCCCAAAATTTTACGAACATATAATACCGTATCCACATCGAAAAACTTTAAACGCGTTTTTCTCGAAACTATGTTTTTCAAATCAATGACCACTATAATTAAAAAACCACTCCATGGATTTTGACTAAATTTGGTGTGCTTATTGATAGCATTAAAAACTAGTCCTTAATCGAAGGATTTTTATTTTTGTTGAAAATGCCTATTTTTTTTTAACAATAAACCAGCCGTTTTTTGGTCGAAAATCGAATGTTATCTTTCGGAAGCCGCCATTTTGTTAATTAAAAAAAATAGCTTCGATTAAGGAATAGATTTATTATTAAACTAATGATTTTTTTTTGTTGGTTTTTTGATTTCAGATGATTCAGTGAAATTTTATGATGGTCACTGCAAAGCACAACATACTGAAGGGGGTCCGACAAAGATGGCGATATTTTTATAAACAAACAATATTTTTCTTTGAAAATTTGTACAAGTCAAGTTGAAATATAATATAAAAAGTCTGTGTAACCACTTTTGTAAAACTAAAAATTAATTTGTAAAATTTTGCAAAATAACAAAAAAATTGTTAAAAATGCCGTTTTTTTACGCCTCTGAGTGCATCTCACTCCTTAAGCTGAAAAAAACCTGGCAACATTAGTCTTTCCATCAATATTTGTGAGGTAGTGGTAGATTTACATAACAAATTATCTTTTTGTATTTTTTAAAATTAATGTTAAGGGTAACAAAAATATCCGTAAAAATCAACGAAAAGGTCTTGTAGGTAATTTATTCAAGTTTTCAAAGCTGCCCTTTAATTCCCTGTGCAATCATAGGTTACTGAGACATCGATTATCAAAGACAAAAGGATCTTTTTTCATGCAAAGTCGGATATCTCAGCAAAAAATTGACGCAGGAGATCGAAAAAAAATCAAATTGAAGCTGAATGAACAAGCTACCTGCCTCCACATTGATTTAACTGAAAAAAAATCCCGACTCCGTGGACCCTTGAAAAAAATTAGAAACATTTTTTATCCCTCTATTTATTATGATTGCGCGATAGCCGTAGCTCATATTTTTTTTGCCAAAAGATCTCGATACTAGAAACTTGAAGCTTCAAAATGCTTTCTTTTTCATCTCGATACGACCATTTTTCACATAGATACAGTGCTTCAAAAAACACTTAAAAAATTGAGTGTTCCTTTAATTTAATTAATTTTTTTAGTACTGTATATGACGTTGTAGCTTGCGTCGGTGAAGTAAAAGGAACATGTTGTTTTACATTCTTTTTGTTGGCAGATTTGAGCCACGAAAATGACGCGAATATTTTTTCGGTTTCTTATTTAACGATCTATAACAAATCTGCAAATATGAGTTTGGATAAAATAATGGAAAACAATAAATTGGGGAGAATTTTCGTTGCATGCCAACGATGCAAACTTCAAGCCCATTTTTTAAATAGGATTGACGTTAGGGAGATCGAATATGAGAGAGATTGAGAGGTTTAAAGCTTTACATTTGAGAAAAAAGTTTTTTTTTAATTGTATAATTGTGTTGAGCTGAATTTACAGCAAAATTTTGGACAATTTCCAAAAATTCAGCGGGTTGTGAGGGTTTTCAAAAAGGGCACCTGCGATCAGCCCTTTTTTTTACCTTTTTCTCGGACACTGTTGTTTTCGAAAAAAAATTCAAAATCTATTCGTCCGGTTCATTTGAAATTCGAATAGAGCATAGTTTATAACGTTTTCTATCGTACGACCGGACAATTTTGCCATAAGTTTATCCATTTGTTAATAACAAATGATTAAACTTGTCAAAAATCGTTCGTTTTTCTACGGCTGGCCATTTTCGTAATTTTCGAAAAAGTATCCGATCATCCGGAACACGATGATTATCATACTAAAAGTAAATTTTTTAATTTCTCATTTGAGATGAGCCTAGAAACGACTGCACCCTTTGGCAGCAACGGCGGCACTTTTTTAAACAATAATAACTTCATTGTTCATCAACATTCCTCGATTAAAAAAAAAACCCATCTCGGCAAGACTATATGTTAATTGTGTGTAAAATCCCGATGTCGTAATCCCAATACTCTTATCAGAAAGAAAATATAGAAAATCTCCCTACTTTTGGGAGCCCGAGTTTATGTAGACTCTTTGAAGATTAGATTGGCTATCGCTCTTCTCGTCTTTCTCGAACGTGATGCGATAAAATAAAAGATAATTCAAAAATCATAATAAAATATTTTCCATGTCCATGCAGGATAGCGAGAGAGAGAGAAAGCGAAAGAATCTTTTTCCGCTTGGAGCACAAATAGCCAGAGCGAGGAAAAAGGTTATTCGAAGTATTCCGCGGGGACCGAGGGCGCTCATCCCGGTTCAATATCCGTTTCCGGTTGTCGTGCATATCCGCGCGCGGTCGCTGCATTTTTGGATCCGCGCTAGCTGTGAAACGCGTTTGCGACACGCAAATGCGCTGTACCGCACGACATGATACACCCGAGGGTGTCAGGTACGACGAGAAAAAAGCCACGAGGGATGAGAATAGCGCGGCTCGACGAAAGGGTTATGAAACGGTAATGTGGCGGAGGTTGCGCGCGCATGCTCCGAAACGTCAGTCGATAAGTCCTTGAACGCGAGCGTAGCAGACTACACGAAAGGCGCCCACATAACCTCAAAATATTTTTTCACACTCGACGTTTCGTCGCTATCGTGCCGTCTCTCTCTCTCTCTCTCTCTCTCGCAGGTGGCCTCTACCCGACGATTATTCTGAATGTCTAGTTAAATATTTGTGACGATACTATGAGATGACCGATATCTCGTGTGGTTCACGTGAGATATTCTCGGGACTCCTATAAGACGCCTCTCTTCCTCTCGTCATTATGAAGTCTTTATTGTGAATCGAGTTACCGCGAGGAACTCAGCCCGATAATATATCTCCCTTTCTCTCAAGGTGCGTACGTAATCTTGTTATACTCGTGTAAATCAACGTATGTTAGGAATTTTTATCGTTTCTGTTTTATTTTGATTTTTGTAAAATTTTGCGTCGAGTTTACAAAAATCCGGTGATTATTCGGTAAAATAATATTAACGCTATTTTGACTCTTCGGTGAGTAGACAGAAATTGGTACTCTCGGGAATAAAATTCAAGAACATGCTAAATGATTATTGTTCTACAATCTATTCTTTGTTTTGATTATTATTATTAGTTTTGGTAGTGTGGCGTACGTGGCAAAGATGTGTTCTACGTTCATAAATGTATTATCATTATTATCAATTTTACTGTTTCATGAATACTTGTGGATTTTTTCATTTTATATTATTATTGCCATTATTATTATTACATTATGGATGAATTATTATTACTAATTTTACTGTTTCATGATCAGTTGGGCTTTTTGTCATGCATTATTATTATTATTGTTCCATTTTTCATTCTTGCAAAGTAGAACTTACGTATCGAATAATAATTACCATATTTTGCACTATTTTTTTCATTGATCATTATTATTATTCATGTCAGATTTAGCAAAGTATCACGCAAGAACTCTTACAAAGCACGATTGTATCTTAGTTGTTTTTTCCATCAAATATCACTATTGTTATTATTTCATCATTAAATCTTGCAAAGTGAAGTGTGCTTTGTGGAAAACTATCACGTTTTCTTCTGGTGTATCATTATAATAATAAATGTTATTAAGTATAGCATGCTTGGAAAAAAATGATTAGGTTCTAATCTGATTATGATTATTATGATTATCATTATTTCATTATAAGACCTTGCATTGGAATATAATTTGAGAACTATCACTCGATGTGAATTCATTTCAAACATAACTTTTTCCTCGTGAAGTAAAGACGGACCACTCGACAATTTTTTTGTTCCGTGACGTTTCTGTGGATATGGCATGATTTTCTGTTTCAATGCTTGGAGCGAACAGGTGGAAGAGTGATGATAATAATAAACAAATGGAACGAATTTTCTATCCCCCAAATTTAAGATTTTGCGCTTAATCTTGAAACGGGGAGTAAAATTATTTTGAATTTTGGTACGCAACAGATGGGACACGGTTCGAGCCGCACGGCGTCGTCCGGCAACATGCTCTCGGCGGAGGAGGTGACTCTGGTGGAGAATCTCTTCAAGTCGATGTCGAGGAGTTCGGGTTCGATAAAGCGCGAGGATATATTCAAACATTGGTCGAATCACTTGGACGACGCGTTGCTCCAGTCGGTCGTGAGATTTCTCTGCTACGAGCCGGGCAAAAAGGTATCGGCGATAAACGGGGAGAATTTCGGGCGTTTGTACGTGTTTGCGATACGCGGAAGTCCCGAGGAACGCGTGAGTCTCGTGCTGAACGGTTGCACGGAGGAGCAGGAACAGCGCACGGAAATTGGAACGGAAACGTTTCTCGCGTATGTCCAGGCAACGATAAATTCTTATCTGAGATTGCAGAAGAATTGCGCGAACGGTAATCACGGTAGTTGGAGCAGTATCGGCTGTACGGTGAACAAGAGGAGGATAGGAATGCGCTCGAGGAGCCTGTGCGAGGATTTGCTGAGACTGGGGGACACGCTCAGCGGCGAACAGCTGGAGAATTGGTTCGCCCAAGCGGCGACCTTCAAGAAGATCCAATCGCACGTATTTCAGTGCCTGTTCCTCGCGTCGCAAAAGAAAGGCGACAAAAACACGCTCGCGCGCATCAACGACTTGAATCTGCTGCCAGTTTGCAAGGGCCTCGAGAACATTCCGCACTTTCCGAGTATACTGGGCCTCGGTGACGTGCTCTTTCTCAATCTCAGCCTGCCACACGATTTGCGGGATCAGTGGCGATTTCTCTTCTCGAGCCAGGTACACGGGGAGTCCTTCTCCACGATGCTCGGACGCATATCGATGCAGGGCGCCACCATAATCATTGTACAGGACACGGACGGTCACGTGTTCGGCGCATTCGCCTCCGACAGCTGGTCTCTCGGTCCAAACTTCTCCGGCAATCAGTCCTGCTTCCTCTTCAAACTCGAGCCCCAGATACTCACATTCAACGCGTCCTCTTACAACAATCATTATCAGTACTTGAATCTTCATCAGCAAACGATGCCCAATGGATTGCTCGTTGGCGGTCAACTGAATTATCCCGGACTTTGGCTCGACGCGGAATACGGCAACGGCAAGTCAAGCGTCTCCTGCACCACCTTTCAAAATTACGTCCAATTGAGCGGCCAGGAGAACTTCACCATCAAGCATCTCGAGGTTTGGGGAGTCGGCCCTCTGCCGGAGAGTGACGAGGACGCCGATAATCGCGACTCGAGATCCTGCCTCGATCAGGATCCCGCCAACAAAGTCATGCTCGAACTTGTCGGCAGGAAAATGCACAGCGATGGACTTCGCGACAAACCGCCCGAATGAGCGCGACGCCGTTTCTCGCTCGCTCGCTTACTCGACGAGCAACGCGACGATCCTCGTCGTTCGTACGCGACGAGAGAACACAAGTGGTGGAGAGTGCGCCTCGCACGTTATACCGACAAATCCTAATAACTATCTTCAACCGACACCTGAACGTGCCATCTTTCAAAGACTCCCCCCCCCCTCACCACCGTTTTTCGTACACTTCGATACAGTATTTTAAATGAGAGAGAAAGGAGAAGAGTGAGCGGCATCCGCGTGGAGAAGAGACTGCTTCTGACCTTTACGAATTCGGTCATTTGGCTGTCAGGTGTATTTCTAGTTGACGATCCGACGAATAAACGGACTCTGAACGAACTTTTATTAGAGAATAAGGAAAACAAATATGTACGAATATTAGGATGACTGAAAAAACGACTATTTTCTTTTTCCTTAAATTCCCCGATTCAGTAGTTGCAGTGAGTATAAGACGCCTGGTAAAATATGAGCCCTTAATGTTGATATTTAAAGGTTCCTCATCGCGATTTTCTATTTCTCATGCTAATAACACGGGGACAACTACTTTTGGGGCTTATAAATAATTTAGAAATTCGATAGCTTAATACTAACGGCTAATATGGTTAATAGTAACGGCTTTACGGATTCATTTTTTTGAAGAAAAGTTGCTACTTCTGTGAAATTAAGTGTTATATTAACCGAAAATATAAATGAAAAAACGCCAATTTTTATAAAGTTACTTTTTAACGTTTACTGTTGATGAAAATGTTTAAATATGAATATTTTTTTCGTTTTATTTTTAAAAGATTTCTAAAACAATACATTCCAAAATTTTTAATACAAAAGTAATGAAAAAATGTCTTAATAGCTTTTCCGTACTATAAATGAACAAAAAAAGTAACTTTATTAAAATTGGGGTCTTTTTATTTATATTTGTGGTTAATATAACAATTAGTTTCACGGAAATAGCAAGTTTTCTCGAAAAAATGAATTTGTAAAGCCGTTAAGTATTAAACTATTGAATTTTCAAATGATTTACTTGATTTTATAGAAAATAAAATGATCGACGAAAAAGGCCCTACATTTTGTGTTAGGTCTGATAGTTTCGCCGTAAAGGTGAACAAATATTGAAATTTACTATAAATTCGACTTTGGGCTTGAATAACTTTCGAACGTGTAGATTTATCGTAAAACAGCGTTAATAAAACTAAGAGATAAAACTAAAAGAGTTAGTAAAACTAAGAGATCTTTTTTTATAGAACATTCAATTCCCTAGAAAAACATGTCTGGGGCATTGTTGTACGTTTACCCGTTGGCGAGTTATAAAATTAAAAAGTAGCGAGCAAAGTTTTCTTTATGTCATTTACCATGTCAGCATGGCAAGTTGAAAATCGCGATGAGGAACCTCTGAATCTTAATATTAAAGGCTCATATTTTAACAGGCGTCTTATTTCACCATACCGGAACTACTGAATAGAAGAGTTTGAAAAAAATGTCGATTTTTTTAAATTACCCTAATAAATATATATATACAGGGTGGTACACAACCATTAGTGTTCCCCTTGTGAGCATTCAGGGCGCGGAATTGCGGGCAAAAGGCTTTTCTCCGAAATGTCGCGCGGCAAAAATTGGCCGAGATATTCACGTTCAAAGTCCAAGTATTAAAGAATGACACGGTAGTTGCTCACGCGCGGTACGTCCAAGCACCGTCGGACAAGTGGATGTTTTTTTCAAATTTTTTTTTTTCCAAAAAAAATAAATAAAAACAACGGCCACGGAAACTCGTTTTACAAATCGATAATACGATTCAATAATTTTCGTTTATTATTTAATACTGAAGAAAAAAGAATCGCGCGTGAGCAACTATTGGGCCGTTGTTTGCTCAGCGTCGGAATTTGCACGCGAATATCTCGGTCTTTTTTGTCGCAGGACATTATGAAAAAAAAAAGCGTTTTGTTCGCCAGCGTAATAGTTGTGAATGGGCCTGTACATATTTATATATCTATAAGAGCGCGTACCGAGAAGAAAACAAAGCAACGAGGAAAATGCTCGCGTGATCGCCAATTCGTTTTCATTGTAGGAACATCGTATCCGGAATGGCCTGAATTTTTAACCGTACATAAGCTGTGCGCTTCTAGTCCGCCCGGACGTATTTTTCCCTTTTTTTCGCCGGTGAAGCGATCAACCGTGAAAAATGATTCGACGTTGTTTTACGCGCGAGCACGCACATTTGCAAATTATTTGCCTCATCGAAGACTCGCGGCATTGCCCGTCAGCAATGGTCCCGCGTCGATGGATATCTACGCTCGAACAATATTCGCCACGTCTCGCTCGTACGTTTTTGATCGAACGAAGGTCTATACCGCGAATATTCTTCTCTGTGTGCCGCACGGAGATTGTGCGAGGATTGTAATAAAATATGTGAAAGTTGAACGATACTTGGATTCTCTTTTGGTACGAAACGTTTTTGTGATTCGGCAATGGACATTTAAAAAACGAAGGAACATTTTTCACGCTATAGAAAGGTTTTAAATTTTACCGTTTTCAACATGATTAAAAACCGGAGGAAAATTGCTGACGATTGTTAGTTGGATTTTCGTCTTTTGAATGTTCGTGAAGAATGAATAACAAAAAACTGTAGATAAAATACCTCCTCCCTGAATTAATTATTTTTATCATTGGCTGGTGATATAAAAAAAGCAGAGAAAAGCCCCAGCGTTTTCCAGTTTTCACTCTTCCGGACGTGCGCCAAAGAATCAAAGAAAGAATTATAGAAATATACTTTAAAAACTCTAGAAAAAACCTCCTGCATGAATTAATCGTTTTTATTACTATCTACCGATGAAGAAATCCCCACGGTTTTTCAGCTGCATTTCCATTCTTCGAATGTTCACCAAAGAATAAAAAAGTAAAATCTCTTTCGTAAATTAATTATTTTTATCATTTTTTAGTTTTCCATCTTCTGGACGTGTGGCAAAGAATCAAAGAAAGAATTCTAGAAATATACTAAAAATTCTAGAAAACATTACCTCCTGCATGAATTAGTACTTTTATTATCATTTATTGATAAAAAACCCCACAAATGTTCAGGTACATTTCTACTTTTCGAATTATTACCGAAGAACGAACGTAGAAGAAAAACCTCCTTCGAAAATTACACAACTCTAAAAAATGAAAGGAACAGAAAATTTCTTTTTTTTTAGTGTTCTTTGAAGTGCTGTGTCTATGTGAAAAATGGTCGTATCGAGATGAAAAAAAAGCGTTTTGAAGCTTCAAGTTTCTAGTTTCGAGATATTTTAACAACAAAAATTTGTGAGCTACGGTTATTGCGCAATCATAAGAAATACGCCGGAGAAAAAAATGTCCAATTTTCTTACTTTTTTTTTTCGAGGGTTCACGGGCTCGGGAATTTTTTTCAGTTAAATAAATATATGGGTCAGTTAGCTTGTTTATTTAGCTTCAATTTGGTTTGTTTTGGTCTCTTTACCTTATTTTTTTGCTGAGTTATCTGACTTTGAATGAAAAAATATCCTTTTGTCTCTGATCATCGATAACTCAGCATCCAATAACCGCACAGAGAATTAAAGGGCAGCTTTGAAATCTTTAATAAATTTCCTATAAGACCGTTCCGTTGATTTTTGAGAAAAAAACTTTTGTTTACCCCCAATATTGATTCGAAAAAAGTACAAAAAAATGACTTTTTACGGTTTTTCAGTAAATCTACCACTACTCTACAAATATTGATGAAAAGACTTATGGTGCCAGGTTTTTTTCAGCTTAATGTACCCCTAATAGCTCTGTAATTTTTCACATTAATCCATCGAACCTTTTTTCCGTACCAATTGATCAAAGTTTTACAAAACAATTAAAGGAACAAGTATATTGTTCCTGAACACCCCGTAATCATCTTCAAAATGAAAAGAGCAATGTTCTTGAAATGTTTTCACAACTTTGCACTACTTGCTTGTTAAATTTATGAAAAAAAAATTTGTTTTTTTTTTCTTAAAAAAATATCAGTTTTGAAAAGAAAACTGTTGTGTTAGCTTAATAACCTTCGCCGAAAATATCGAGAATCAATCCCATACAAGTTCTCAGATCGACTAGTGAATACAGCTTGGGGATATCAACTTTTAATTAATGCAATTAAAGACAAGTGAAATTATGGTGCACAAAGCCCGAATCGTGTCAAAAATGAGTCAGTATTCTTTCCTGAAATGTTTTACGAAGTAATAAAGGTAATTTTTTTTTTTAATTTTTCGTTTTTCTTTCTCAAATTTAACAAGCGACTAGTGCAAGGCTGTGAAAAAAGTCGAAAGAAATTGGTCTTTTCATTTTGATGATGATTACACGGTGTTTAGGAACAATACACCTGTTCCTTCAATTGTTTTGTAAAATGTTGATCAATCGGTCTGGCAAAACGGTTCGATAGATCAATTTGAAAATTTACAGGGCTATTGGAGGTACATTAAGCTGAAAAAAAAACCGGCAACATTAGTCTTTCCATCAATATTTGTGTAGTAGCGATAGATTCACTGAAAAACCATGAAAAGTCCATTTTTGTACATTTTTCAAATTAATGTTAAGGGTGAAAAAAATGTTTTTTTTTTAATCAACAAAGGGTCCCGTAGGAAATTTATTCAAGTTTTCGAAGCTACCCTTTAATTCCCTGTGCGATCATTGGTTGCTGGGATATCAATGATCAAAGACAAAAGGATCTTTTTTCATTCAAAGTCAGATATCTCCGTAAAAAATTGACGTAGGGAGACCAAAAAAAAACCAAATTGAAGCTCAACGCACAAGATAACTGACCTATTGATTTAACTGAAAAAAATATACCGAGCCCAGATTAAACGGGTGGAGAAAAAAAATCGGAACATTTTTTTCTCCCACCTTTTATTATGATTACGCGATAACCATGGCTTACAAAATTTTTTAGTCAAAAGATATAGAAACTAGAAACTTGAAGCTTCAAAATGCTTTCATTTTCATCTCGATACGACCATTTTTCACATAGATACAGCAGTTCAAAAAATACCTTTAAAATTGAAGAAATTTACTGTTCCTTTAATTTTTTGGAGTAGTGTATTTTCATCATAATCTACTGACACAACAATCCGGAAGAAAATTGTTCGATTTTCCGTCTGTCGAACATCCACCAAACAATCAAAGAATTTTTTTTTAGAAAAAACTAACTCCTACCTCCTCCTTGAGGAATGAATTATTTTCATCATCATCTACTGATGACGAAAGTCTCCGTCAATTTCCATTTAGACTTCCGTTCTTCGGTCATTTTCGAAAGAATTGCGTAACATTAATGGCGATAAAGATAGGGGAAAGTAGCGTCATATGAGTGCGGTGTGACTTACCCGATGACGCAGATTGTAAGTGAGGACGAGATTCCGCGCGAATGAGTTGGCGAACGCCTGGTAAAAGTCGAGGACCTCGAGGAGCCTGTCGCGCTTTATCGTATGAAGGTCGCAGTAGGTCAGGGCGCGAACGTTCGCGGCGCTCTGTCCGATCGCCGAGTCCTTCCAGAAGCTGTCACCGAAAACGTCGCCCTTGCCGAGTATCGCGACGACCTCGTCGTCCTGTATAACCTCCAGGCTACCGGTCACGATGAAGCACAAGGAGTCTATCGACTCACCGGTGTGATAGAGCAAATCTCCCGGCGCACTATGGGACATGGTAAAGTGCATCGCCAGAGCCCGCAGACAACCATCGGACGCCAGTCTATCGTGAGAGAACATACGAAGAGAGATTTCGAAGTCTTCATTGACAGAATGATGCGGAATCTGAACGAGAAAGGTAGTTTTTTTTTGTGACATGGGGGATTTTAGTCACTTACTCATATGCATTTGGGGATACAATGTGCTACTTTGGATTCGTGCTGGTGAAGAATTGGCAAACTACTAGTGAGCTAGGTGCAAGAAAACTGAAGACATACCTACAAGTATGTTACTAGGATGCTGTTGCTGAAGCTTGTTACGCTGGACCAATACTAATAACAACTGGCAAGTTACCAAAATGCAGCTACGGTAACATGTCATGTTGGGCCAATGGTAGTCACAACTGGTAAGTTATCAAAAGATAGCTGCTGCAATATGCTATGTGAGGCCAATGCTAGTCACAACTGGTAAGTTACTAAAATATAGCTGTTGCAACGTCCTACGCTGGATCAATGCTAGTAAAAACTGGTAATTTACGAAGGTAGTGTGGCTGCTGCAACATGTCACATTGAAGCAATGCTATTAATAACTGTTCAGTCACTAAAACGCTGCTGCTGCGATAGCTTCCTACATTGAACCAGAGTTGGTAACAACTGGTAAGTTACGAGCATACAGCTCCTGCAACATGCTACGTTGGCTCAGTACTCGTAACAACTGGTGAGTCACTCAAACACTGCTCCTGCTATATGCCACGTTTGGCTAATGCTAATAATCGCTGGTAAGTTACTAAAACATGCAACATGCTACGTTGCAATGTTACTAAAACGCTGTTGTTGCAGTTTTGTACGTTTGGCTAAAGCCGCTAACAGCCGGTAAGTCACCAAAACGCTGCTGTGGCAGTTTTTTACGTTCGCAAAACTTGCCAACAACTGGCAAGTTACTGCAATTTTGTTGCTACAGCTTGCTACATTGAAAAAGTGATTGTACCAACTGGTACGTTACTAAAATACCGCTGCTTCGACGTGTTGCATTGGTCCAATGCTAATAACGACTGGTAATTTCCTAACACACTACTTTTGCAACATGCTGCTTTTGACCAATGGCAGTAACAACTGGTAAGTCACTAAAACGCAGCATCTCCAATATGCTACGTACGATCAACGCTAATGACATGTTACCCCAAAAAGGCAGACATCAAACTCCACGCGATCTAGTGAGGCAGATAACAGTGTCATGGAGACGGCATCGACTTGACTTGGACGTACCTGAACGCAGGATGCTCGTTGAAGACCTTGCGATTGAGATGGACGCATATGTCTGCCTTCATGTCTTTGGGGCAATAATTGAGTACTTTGTCGGTATCGAGGCCTTTGGTCATCGCCCAAGTGCTCACAACGTAGTCCATCACTCTCTCGCTCAGGGCTTTCGGGACTTCGTGGAGTTTCATGAATTCCCTGACGTTGTTGAGCATATCGTGATACTTGGCGGTCGCTGAGGTCATCTGTTGGATTATGGTTGTCACGTGGCCGAATATCGTCGCGTAAAGTAGAGCTGCGACGTCATACCCAAACGAGAAACCCAAGCAATTCCTTCTTCGATTACGACGATCGGGTCTCGTCAATTATTGAGAGCGGATCGGGAAGTGCAGGGCGATTCGAAGCGCTCGCTTACCGGCTATGATCATCATGCAGATCGTGAAGATTTTCTCGTTGTCGGTCTCCGCAGCGACGTTCCCAAATCCCACGGAAGTCATGCAGGTCATCGTGAAGTAAAGCGCTGTCACGTACATCGTTCTTCGGGATGGACCAGCGATTAGTTCCGGCACGGTACTCGCGTTCGTCCACAAATAACTGTATGGTGACTGCGTCACGTTCGCCAATTTCCAAAGCCACGAGTACTGTACACCGCTGTCTGCGTCCGATCTTCCTATCGAATACCTTCGAACGCACGTGTAACAAAGAAAGATTCGTCAACGAAGCGATACGATTTTACTTCAGCGCGATACCGCGCTCGCCCGAATGGAAAGGACTCGCCGTTAATATTCGTACGGCCGAATATGTGGAGTCGACGATCGATCGATCGTTTGTTTATCGGGATATCAATGAAGGGTGGGACCAATGTAAATATACAACACAAAATCTGTAATGACGAAGAAAAGTAAACATTGTGAAAAAATCACATACTAATATTAATAATAACTATGAAAAAAAAAAATACAGTGATGATAGTTGTAATAATGAGAAATAATAATACCAGAATACTTGTGGTAAAAGTATTAACAATAAAGTAGTAGTAGTAATAAAATAGTGAATAGTGAATAATAATAAATAAAGATAAGAAAAACTAATAACAATGAAGTTGTAATAAAAATAATAATAGTAGTAATAATGAAATAATGAATGGTAAGTAATAATAAATAAATACAGGAAGAAAATAATAAAAATAAAGCAATAATAAAATAGCAAGCATCACTATTATAATGAGAATAATAATAATAAAATAGTAGTAGTAATAAAACAGTCATAATAATAATATAAACAATAATGCGTAGAGCCCGAGTGCAAAGAGGTATAAGCGAGAGAGAAGAGCTTCGATTTTCTTTCGCCTGTCGCCTATTTCATCGGAAGCACGGAAAGAAAAACATGCAATGGAATTTGTCTACATCGGCCACGTCGTGTGCTGCTATGTGTACCTATCGAAGCGTATCTTTCTATTGGACCTCGTCTCTGAGAGTTCTCTAAGGTATCCAACCGGAGATCGGCAAAGACGCGTTTTATCTCTCAAACCCAAGGTGGTCCTTCACCAAAATGGAGAAACAAAAAAATCGCGAATATTCTCAATGTATTCACGATACAGAATTATTTACATAATAGTGTAGAAATATTTATAACTTATAAATACCAATAAAAATTATTCGAACAATAAGCCGACTTCGAAGCGGTTTTCGGTTGTCATTTTTGCCGATCTCCGTTGCTGATCTATGCAGCCAAAGAAGAAAAAAGTAAAACGGATGCGTCAATGGGTACCGGTGATCGTACACCCATCCGAGTGTTGGTCCGGGCCAAGGCTACGGAAGGGAAAAGATCGTCCCTGCACCAGCCAGGCGCAGCTTATTCTCCATGCGGTTTCTAGAGGCGTGTGCTCGAAAGCCATCCGGATGCGTCTCAGCGATGCATTGGAATCGGCATTAAAGAAAGGGCGGAAGGGGCTAGGATGTTTCTTGTTGTTGCATTTCTCGATTAACCAATTCGGGCATATCCTTATTCGGGTTACCTTAGAGAACCGCTTGTGCGTGTGTATACATGTGGTCGTATGGTGAAATCACCTTAATGTGACGTACCAGATACAGGCCAGCCAGTGCGCGACCAGCATGTAGAAGCACAGCAGGAGGATGAGCATCGCCGCGCCGTACTCGAGATAACGATCGAGCTTTCGAACG
>OY723392.1:48040359-48070359 GCA_963210295.1 Ophion ellenae
CTTTAAAAAAACGAGCAAACGTTAATTTTTTTTGGAAACCATGATCTTTGAGTGTGTGGACAAACTGTGACTGGTCGTTTTTTCACGAGCCATTAATTACGCATTGTGCACGTGTGTATAAAATGCATTCAATCGACGATAATAATCAAAGCCCATCACGATCGAGGGATGATCCGGATTAGATGCAGCATGCGTGCGTCGCGGCTACACGATCGAAACAGTGAGCTGGGAACGAGCAGGTATTATCACTCCCCTTACGTACGGGCATGTGCGAGTGTAATTTAGGAGTCTGCACAAGCTTGAAATTCCTTAAGGCAGTAGTCTGCTTTACAGGCTTCAGAAATCGATTTGAAGAAGAGGAAGGAATATTGTATGGCCCGGGGATAGCTGATTAACATCTAATTAGTGTAAGTATCCAAAAACTTATATTTTTTTGGACCGAAAACTTTAAAGCCCGTTTTCTCGAGTTTTCATTTTCACAAGTTTTAGAAAACGGTGACGGCGATAGCAAAAACAATATATGTCCGATCGAAAAAAATCACAGTGATCTAGCTTCAGTATTGAATTATCTTCTATTTGAACTAAAAAAGTTGGACAAAAGTACTATTTAAATTACTTGTTTTGCAACTTAAAGTGAATTTTTTTTTAAATGATTTTTTTTTTCAAACTTCGGAAAAATTTGGAATTTCATCATTTATTCGGTATTTTTTTAGTTCATATAGAAAAGAAACTTATAAAAACTTTAAAAAAATTTGGTTCGACTGTTTCCGATGCATCGCACGATCTCCATCACCGGCACCGATTTACAAGTGCAGACTCCAGGCGCCCCAGAAAAATCGTTACAACTTTGAAAAATGTCAATATTTTTTAATAATAAAAATTGTTTTTTAAAGCTTGAATATAATACACTATCGTCTCAAAATTTCGTTTACCGCAATCATTTCCTTCCCTTTAAAAAAAAATTGCTGAAAAAACGCTTTTTTTCGGCTTCTAAAGCAGACTACTGCCTTAAGTATAATGTTTTATTGCATAGCTTTATAGCTTAGGGTTTTAACTTCAATTGGGGACGAAGAAGTTGTAAAAATTCCAAAACATGAGCGAGTTAGGACGATTTTTGTGAAGGGTCGACCACTGCGTTACGACGAACCACCCCTCTGGAAACAACCCTTTCTTCTTTTGCCTTTCTCTCGAACAGTATGTTTTATGAAAGGCTATAAGTCGTATCTCAAAATCTATTCATCCGATTAACTTTAAATTCGGGCAGAGCATAGTTTGTAACATTTTTTATCGTATCACCGAATGTTTTTTTTTCATATATTTATCTATTTCTTAATAACAAATGATAAAAATTGTTCTCTTCGTCGAAAATCGAACTTTTCTTCCTACAGCCTGCCATTTCCGTAATATGTAAAAAATTTCAAAAGTGTTCAGCCGTACGAAGCTTCCATTATTATACTGAAAGTACATCTGTTTATTTTTCATTTCGGATGAGTTTAGTTGCCAGAAACTTCGAATGATTCTACCCTAGTGGCCATGCAGCAACGGCGGCGCTTTCTTTGAACAATAATAACGACATTGTTTATCAATATTTTTCAATGAAAAAAAAACTCAAACTTGGCACGACTATGTATCGATTATCTGGAAAATCCCAACCTCGTCATCCCAATACTCTTATCGGAAAAAAATATTGATCAATCGCCATGTTTTTTAGGCCCCAAGCTTATGCAGACCCGTTAAGAAAAATAACATAAAAAATGTCTGCACGGTATATCGCGCGTATTAGCTCCATTAGCACGATACTACACATTCCTTCGACAAGAGATATATTGAAAGAGATATTGATAATCATTCATGAATTATTTTCGTATCAACGCTTCGTCTCTCTACGTTACTATTCGGCCTCGTCGCGATAAGCCGGGAGTGCGATGTGATATGCTCCCTACGATGATCGCATTGTTCCGATCGAAAATAATGGCAACGTTATCAACGCTACTTTGCGTACTCATGGAATCCGATTAATTTGTGAAACGGACACGGTAATCGGATGCCGGAGACAGGAAGCTAATAAATTACGATGGAACAATGTGGAAAAAAATCGATCGCGAACAACAATAAGAAAATCTCGAAACGGGTTTTTTTAACAATATAAATGATATTTTATCCTTGTTTCACTATGATTAAACTAATTAGCCGGTAAATCAATTAACTTGGAAATAAGTATAGAATAAATAAGAGTTAATAGTAAATACATATATACATATACATATACATACATACATACATATATATATATATATATATATATATATATATATATATATATATATATATATATATATATATATACACACCTTCAGGATCTGAGCTCTTATGTGTACAATGATATTTGCATAAGAAAAATTTATATTTACATATTGGCGTATGGGTGTGCCGAGAAAGAGACAGAGAGAGAGAGCAATAAAATAGAGTTGCAGAAGTAAAAAAAAAATGGTACTTTCGCTCCGCTCTATACAAGTTCCAGGCTGGAAGATGAAGAGATGGCAGGGAAGAGGGTCTGCCGAGAGAGGGTGGGGGGTGGAGAGGGACTACAAAAGCGATGTTTCGGCCCAGAATTTAAGAGAGTGGCTTCCTGACGTGAATTTTCTCGATCAATTACCCAACTGTGAGGCTTCTGTGTACATACATTCATACGTATGTATATATATATATATATATATATATATATATATATATATATATATATATATATAGGCCAAATGCATATAATTATCTTCACATACATTAAATATACATTTATAAGAAAATTATTTATTTTGTCGAATAAAAAAGGAAACAAAGATCGATTTAAGAATTCGACTGTTATAATCTAAATAATATATTCATTTATGGTAATTGATAATAAGATAATAATTCAAATAATAGAATACTAACATGAGAATTTCACTATCATAATTCGAATTCTTATATCGGTCATTCTGTCTTTTTCTCCGATAAAAAAAATAATCTCCGAATATTATCGTTTTCTTAGATACAAATATATATTTAATTTATTGCAAACATATACGAAAATTAATCTAATTAAATTACTTGTGCATATTTTTTCAACAAAGTTGCATTAAAATATATATATATAGATGATACCTCCACGAATTGGTTCGAATTCCTATCAATTTCTTTTTCAAACAGTCAAAATGAAATAAAAATCATCAAATAATATTCAAAGTACATTTTCCCGTTACACATATATATTGAATGTATATAAGGACCAAGTTGGTCCAGACACAAAGTCTCACACAACATAGGAGGTCTCGCGCTCAATTACCGGAGCAACGCGCCCAATTCTATACCTCACGAATGTACTTATTATCCCTGGAGTATATATATATATATATATAATAGTAAAACTCGTACCTGACTTGGTTTCTTATATAGATTCGTATACGTGTACGTGGGTATACCCATATATAGTTTAATAGCCCGTGGCAGTCGCAATCCGGCACGTTTAAATGTTTAATAAACCTTTCCTCGGCGGGAAGCCTTAATTAAACCGACTTTGGGCCAAGTTCGAGCGAGAATAGTCGAAAGAACGAAAAACGCGAGAGAGGGGCACAGGGGCGGGAGAGTTCGAGTCAAATTGCAAGAAAGCTCGGGAAGTTAGTACCACAACGAAACATACGCTTTTGGCTGTGAAACGTCAATCTTCGGTGTACAAGCGTAACAAGATTAAAAAATGACCTGACCGTGCGGAGAAAGGAGCGAGAGGGAGAGAGTGGTGGTTGGAGAGATCCTATGAATAATTGAGACCTCGGTTTAATTCGGCAAACTGGCGTGGTCTCTGACCGTTCCACCGTCAATGTTGTTTCGTATAAGTGACGCGGAAAATTACTGTTTGGGGTTGTCAAACGTACACAACGGAAAGTATTACTTGTTATGTACTGGAAGTATATATATACATGGTGTCCTGTTATGAATGAATAATTCTGCAACTGTCGATAGGTCAGATCATGTCCTACTATATGCTGGAACTTCCGTTTCGTAAAATTCCTACGGTTTTTGAGATAAAATCGTCTGCTTTTCGTTTTTTGCATGCCATCTCTACAAATGATAACTTTTTTACCCGGTTTTTTAAAGAAATACTCTCGGTTATTTGTTTCATCTAGAAAAGTCTTCTTTTTAACCTTAAATGTTGAGGAAACTTTATGAAAAAAGATCTTATATAGAATTTCCATAAAAACAAATTCGAACAACTGACTTTGATAGCCTGCCGTGTAAAAAATGTACTACGCATATCGTGCCAATTATTTAAAAAAGTTGCTCAGTTATTGTCGATTTATATCATTTGTAGAAATGGCATGCGAAAAACCAAAAACAGATGGTTTTTTTTAAATGACAAAGCCAAAAATCTCGAAAACCGTGGGCCTTTTATTAAACTGAAATTCCAACATATGGTAGGACATAATCTGATCTATCGACAGTTGCAGGATTATCCATTCATAACAGGACATCGTGTATATGAAGAGAGACATTTATTTGTGCCTTTTATTTCGCGCCCTATGCGCTCCGATTAATCGCGACTCATCCAAGTTCATTGTGCTTTCATTATCGGACCAAATCCACATGACTTTTTCACAATACGAATTGTTATTTTTTTTTCTGTTTTTATCTGACAGTTTTTAGAAGAGACTCGATAGACGTTAAGCACTCAAAAACACCTCTGAACATTGATTTTAGACGAAAAAGTCAGGGATCAAATTTGAATGGCATGTCAATGTCTACATTTCGACAGCCTTAGATTTTTTTTTTCAACTAAAGCTATCAACCTGATTTAAAGTTTCTCTTCAAGTTTTTTTAAAAAGGAAACCCCTTTTTAACATACCTCATAGGGAGAGTACAAAGAAATAACCAATTACCCATATCATGACCTTAGGATGACCTTGAATACCAAAAACTTTGCAAAACGGTTCTTGAGGCACGGCAAACAACCATTAGGCTTTCCGTTGTGAGCATACGGAGTGTGTCGTTGCAAGCAAAACCCTTTTTTTGCCATTACGTGCGACAAAAATTGACCGAGATATTCGCGTTCAAAGTTCAAGTAGCAAAAAAGGACACGGTGGTTGTTCACGCGTGGAACGTGCAAGCCTCGAAATCTACCTTCGGCCGAGTGCATTTTTTCTCAAATTGTTTTTTTCCGTTGAAAATTAATTAACACGGAGACTCGCTTTCCATATCGACAATACGATTCAATAATTTTCGTTGATTATTTATCACTCGAAGAAAAAAAATTTCGCGTTAGCAACTATTGTGTCGTTCTTCGTCAGCGTCAGACTTTGAACGCGAATAACTCGGTCAATTTTTGTCGCACGACATTTTTAAATGAAAATCGTTTTGCTTGCAATGGCAAATGCCACATGCTCAGCGAGGGAATCCTAATTGTTCTACATCACCCTCTACATAAATATATATATATATATGTGTGTGTGTGTGTGTGTGTGTGTGTGTGTGTGTGTGTGTGTGTGCGTGTGTAATAAGTATAATATATATATATATATATATATATATATATATATATATATATATATATATATATATATATATATATATATATATATAAATGTGTATGTACAGGGTGTCCCAGGTCAACCGGCCAATCTCTGAGTTCTGATTAGATGCCATCATTCTGAACAAAAAAGTGCTCTGCTATTTTGGCGTCTGACGAACGGTTACCAAATTGCAGTGCGATCGTCTCGCGCTGACTGCAGCCCGCTGTACTTATAGTGAAGCAACGGTTCGTTGGAAACCAAATCGGCTGAAGACTCTTCAATTCAGAATAACAAAATAGACACAGAGCATTATTTTAAAAAATAGTTTTTTTGATATTGTTAAAATGTGTACAAATTTACAAATACAATCCTTATGACTTCAGCAATAGTTTTCTTGGAATAATTAAAAACGGGAACAATATACGGTTCGACCATTGCGAACGTGTAGTTGTAACCATACAGCTTCACCTGTAATTTGGTAACGTTTCGTCAGACGCCAAAATAGCAGAGTACTTTATTGTTCACAATGGTGGCATGTATTCATAACTCAGAGATCGGGCGGTTGACCTGGGACACCCTGTGTATGTATATATACCGGGTGTCCCTCTTATCTCTTCCACCCGAAATAACTCGGTAATTATCAACGTCACAAAAAAATGTTCCAGAAAAAAGTTGTACGGTGTGAAGGGGACCATCGAATGCGACCAATTTTTTTTCATTTCGGCGGAGGCGCTGACGCACTGTGAAGGTCACCTCCACTTTTTCAAATGGAATGGTACATTTTTGTTCAACCATCTTGTGAAGCACCTCAAGCCGCATAAAAAACACTAGGGGGTCAAAGTCTTTCAAGGTCATTCAAGGTCAGTATCGATGATACAAATCTAAATATCTTGGATCACTATCAAATATTTGGTAGTGACCCGAGATATTGAAATTCGTATTTCATTTTAATAGGTGACCTTGAATGACCTTGAACGACTTTGACCCCCGAATGTTTTTTATGCGGCTTGAGGTGCTTCACGAGATGGTCGAACAAAAATGTGCCATTGCATTTGAAAAAGTGGAGGTGACCTTCACTGTGCGTCAGCGCCTCTGGCGAAATGACAAAAAATTGGTCGCATTCGATGGCCCTTTTCACACCGTGCAACTTTGGTCGGAAATTTTTTTTGTGGCGTCGATAATTACCGAGTTATTTCGGGTGGCAGATATAAGAGGGATACCCTGTATACACAGATGCATTGGCAATTTCGAGAACATTGACAATTTTTCAAGGAGGGAAATACCTTTAGGCACGGAAAAAAGTTGCTGATTTTCATGATTTTTTTTCAAGGAAAGATTTCTTCACCATTTTACAGACATAGCGTATGTTTTATTACTACTTTTGGCTGTTACATGCTATTTTTGTTACATTAATCTTTAAAAATGGCGGAGGTATGGCACGGTCTTCTAAACTGCATTCTCAAAATTGGCCAGACGTATAGCTACAAAATTAATCGGGCGATCCTGATGAAATTTGGTATAAATCTTTATAGCCTTATTGTCTAAAACACGACTCGAAATGTTTTTGAAAATTAAAAGAACTGTATTTTCTTTGTCGCAAAATGTAGCCATCTTTTTCGGAAAATTCAATCTTTATGTTCCAAAGGCACCATTTAAGCGATTTTTATCATTTCTCATATTTGCTTCGTTCATATTCCGTGCATGAGTGTAAATGACTTACATATTTTCGGTGATTTTTTTTCAGATCAATTCCGACGACGCTACGTGTCACGCCGTCTGACCCAACGCCGTAACCCATTCAGAGCGTGCCATGCATCTGCCATTTTAAAAATTAATAAAAAAATACCATGTAACAGCCGAAAGTTGTAACAAAACATACCCAAGTCTAAAAAACGGCAAAGAAATTTTTCCGTTGAAAAAAGATCATGAAAATCAGCAATTATTTCCTCGCCCCAAGGTCGCCTAAATCTGCCCCCCAAGAGTGTTATGGTAAGATTTATCGAATTTGTTGAAATTCAGATCGAAAATGACTCCTGCAGGTGTCGCGTAAAAAAGGGAGAACAGAAAAAAAGTTGCAAAGAAAAGTAGATCGAAGCGGTTGTTTCATCGTTGCATGATCCCCTGAATTTCGCACATTCATACACGGAAAACAATCGCCTTTATATTTTGTTTCTCCCTGAAAAATTCGCGCCCCGCGAGCCTCCGCGATTCTTTCCTCCCTATTTCGCTATCGAACGATTTTTGTAGACGTGCATGACGTATGCCGTGTTATACGCGAGATGGAGACGATGATGAGATATCGAGGTCACCCGGTAAGGGATATTTTTATATTCCGACGGCGCGCGCGTCCGCACCGTGTTCGTGAACGAGACGACGACGACGACGACGACGACGACGAGAGTTCGAGACTTTCCCCAAGAGCGCGAGCTCCGCGGGTACGTTTTGAAAAATCGAGGTCAATCCGCGAAGGGCTCTCGCATATAATTCGTAACTCTTATTCCTTTTCTTACTTTGGCCTCTTCTTCTTTCACGCGTTTCTTTCCTTTTTTGGCTCTCTCCTCTTTTTATTCTTTTTTTTCCCCCTCGAGTTACGAGCAAAAGGGCTGTACGTGCGATCTAACGAGACTCGCGCGACAGTGACGAGAATGCGAAATCGACGTCAACGTTTGTCACACACGACAATAATTTGTGCGATAATAATCGATATTGTCCCGTTACTCACGTTTTGGTCACGATTATCGTGCGGTTGTTACTTGCATTATTATTATTATTATTATTACTATTATCATCATAGTCATTATACTCATTATTATTATAACGACGATAATAATATTATTCTTAATATTATAATAATAACATTAATGATGATGGCGACAATATTACTATCATCATTATCATTATATTTATAATATGATTATGATTAGTAATATCATTATTACAATATCAATATTACTAATAAGTATTCCTATTATTTATAAATATAATTATCGTTAATGTTATAATAATAATATTTAAAATAATTATGATAATATGATTATTATTGTTGTTGTCGATTTTTCCACTGTTTTATTATTATTATTATTATTATTATTATTATTGCTATTGATACCATTATGATTATTTTACTATGACTTCGCTGTTATTTTTGTTACAAATACAGTAATTATTAATTGTCGAGATAGGGAGAAATAATTATCAATTATATAGATAGATAGGTAGAGAGAGACAGAGTGAGTGGAAGTGTGAAAGAATAAAAGAGAGAGACAAAGAGAGATATATCCGTTTGCTATTGAAAATTTGTTTTTTCAGGCTCACTTACAGTGCGTCACGAACGTTTTTTTTTGCGTGATTTTCGTGCTTTCATTTCATTGAGTACTCGTGATAGGACATACCTCGTGGGGTACCTTTAAACAGAATTATTACCTCAATTATTCCGGTGTACTCTGACGAGAAAGGCACACGGGGCAGGGCTGAGGGGGTGGGTGGGAGTATCTTTTTTTTTTGTTGACAATAAAAAAATTTTCAATCGTCAAAACGTCGCTCTGTGGTATTTTACGATGTATATGTATTTCTTGCCGCAACGACAGGTCTATTGAAGTCCTGAACAAAGTTCGGCGTTCTCGGTAGAATATGGCGCGGGTTTATAGCGAGTCGCGAGGCGGTTCTAACGAATATTAATGTGAGTGAATATTCATCTATGTAGTCAGAGAGAGGGAGAGATAGAGAGAGAGAAAGACGATAATTAGTGCGGCAATGAGAAGAATTAATGTGAATGTGCGATATCGATCTTTCGCGAAGGCAATTAATGAATAGATTGTTTGTGATTGCGAAGCTTCAGGGTATAAGTAATTGCGATACGTACTTCTTGTAAATGTATTTTTTTCCCGTTGAATGTAATTTTTATATTATTATTATTTTTTTTAGAGACTGCTTTGACACCCACGAATGTATAGCTGCATGATTGACTGATGTGCGGTCGTGTTTAATCACATTTCGTAGACACGAGACACAGACAGTGAGACAAAGAGGAAAAGAGAGGGGAGGGGGATTTTATAGCAACGTGTAATTTTGCTTATCTGAGAGCGAGGGCAAATTATATTTTGCTTTGAGATCGCACACCACGAGGCTTTTCTCATTTGTTCATGCGAGTAACACACATCGACAGCAGCAACGTTTTGTTTTCTTTTTTAATTTTCTTTTCTCGCCGTAGAAAATTTCTACCATTTTTCGAGAAAACTTGACTTGTCGCGCTCGTGGCCTGTATGGCATTTACGGCAGCGACAAAAAATGTCCAGCTTTTCTTCGTTTGAAGAACAAACGGCAAAAAATTAGTAGAATTACAATTTTTATTCATTTTGAATTTCGAGTGTCACGAGAGTTCAGGCAATGTTATTATTACAAACCCAAACGAATTTCGCGGAAGTTTATATTGAATTTTTTTTTTCAATTTGAGTCAATCTTTCGAAAATAAAATAATATTGGAAAAGATAAAAAATCGTGAGCAGTCAACTTTCCTCGATTGCAGTGCTAAATTCACAATTACACAGAAATATTCGAGCTATTTTACGACGAAACTTATGCTCGTACGTCTTGGGAGTCGAAGAACGAGGCGGATTGGCACAAGTAAGGAAATATATATATTTTTTTCTTCATTTTTCTCTTCCGAACTTCGTGACTAGGCATAGTAGTACAGAGAGAGAGAGAGAGAGAGAGAGAGAGAGAGAGAGAGAGAGAAAAACCAATGCCTTCGTAAAAGTGTGGTATTCTCCGGGCTTTTAATCGCGACTCGTTGACCGCAAGCTCACGCGAATCGTGGTTGCCTTGTTTTTTTTTCTTTTGCCTCTCTGAATCAAAACCAGCGAGCTTCGTAACGTCGCTGATTCCAATCGACCTTAAAATACGTGCCGACCAACTCGCCCGCTCGCTCGAGATCATCGTTGCAGATATAAAGAGAGCGAGAGAGAAAGCGTACAAAAGCTCGCGTGAAAATAACTCTCTGCCGTACAAAACTGGTTGTCCTAATAATTCAAAAAAAAAGTCGCGTCGTTGGATCACTTTTATGAATCATAACTTTTTAAACGACATTTTAGTAATTCTTTTCTTTGTTTTAGGGTAGTTAAAATTCTTTGAATATCATAGCTCGTTGTTGGACTACTTCAATATTCGCACAATTTATTCGAAGCGGTGGAACAATGGACGAGGGATTTTAAAAAAATACAAATACGCAATGTTATTATATTTTATTTTACTAAAGGAGATCTTTTTCTCGTAATTTATGTCATAATGTTTTGTATTAAAGCATTATAAAATGAATTATTATATATATATATATATATATATATATATATATATATATATATATATATATATATATATATATATATATATATATCTATATAATATTTCTACAAAGTGACATTTATAAGGTGCATGTGTTTTTTAGGGTCTTACGCGAAGATTTTGCAGCTGAGAAAACTATTATTTTTAATAGTTTTTCAAATCCAGTTTGAAAAAAATTTAGCGATTTTTTGTAATGGATAGTATTAGCCAGACAAAATTTAAGCCTCCGAAAAAAAAACCCCATTCTGAGTGTAGCAGAATGAAGATAATAAAAAATACGAAACACTGTTCCAAAAAATCCTGAAAAACTTTTTTTGTGCATTACGCAATCGCGAAAAAAATCATCACAGATGAATTTTAAAGTATGTGAATGGAATTGAATTCCATTAAGAAAGTTTTTTCACGAGTGTTTCGTATTCGGAATTTAATTATCTTCATTCTGCTCAACTCGAAATGGGCTTTCGCGAACTTTTAGCGCCGTGAGAATTTTTTCTCTTATAATTTATATTATACTGTCACAAAATTAATTATGAAATATTATATCTATATAAAAAAAACAACAACAATAATGATAATAATAATAACGAAAATAGAATCCCATTGAAAAACACGAGCTTTCTGCGCTTCCTTTCTCTGTTTCTCGTAACGAATCTCAAGCTTTTTTTACAACTTTCGCATTATCGAAAAAATTGGCAAGTTTATTGAACATTTTTGCATATTATTTGCACGTTTTTATAGAGCAATGTTCTGTAAATATTCTGAGGGTTTGCGAGCATATATCTGCGTGGACGATGAGCGAGCGAGAGAGACAGACAAACGAATTTCGATCGACTCCCAGTACGTCGACGTAGGCACGAATCCCCAGGGATATTAATTCCTGGCACGTGTGCAAACACAAACGTTCCGTCAAGTGCGAGCTTCTTGAACACTTAAAGCGCCAAAAAAAACGGAGTATCAAACTTGCGAAGAAGAGAAAAAAGGAGACTCACTGTTCTTCTTGTAGAGCAAAATCTCGAATTGGTCGTGTATCTGTCCCTCCAGGCACTCCTCGATCCTCGCGATCGTTTCCTTGTCCGTCAGCTCGCCGTACATGAATCCGCATCGGCATGACTTTTGCATCACCTGATAAAGGAAAAAAAGAACCGCCTCGATATGAAAAGTCCAAATACATGGAGAAACGATATGAAAAGCTGACATTATTTATTTAATAAGAAGTTGCTATTCAATATTGTTATTTATTTAATAAATAGATGCTTTTGTAATAATAATCATTTTTATCCGACAAAATGCCACTGTTATAGAAAAATAATGTGAATTTTACAAAAACGCTGCTTCGATATGAATAATTTTTAATTAACGAAGCATCAGTAGAAAATATTAACCAATCAATTACAGGCATAGGAAGCATTTTAATTATATTTTCATAAAAAATTAACAAATTCAATATATCCACGCGAATATATGCTGCAAATGGATAATTTTAATATGCCTGATAAATCCTGTCAGATTCAACGATAGCGGCAATGCGGATGTGGAACCCGGTTACATTTTCACTATACGATGTTATCTATCGATAATTGATGAAGAATTGTCAGAGAAGCAATTTTATTTTATTTTACAGGCGCACGATCGCTCGATAAAATCGTTTCAGAAATACTCAACGATGCTTCCCCCATGGAAATTTATATACGCAGAAATATACTGCAAATTTATTTTATTAACAATTGTAATATATGTGAAATGCATGCCATATATTGAAAATATATGTTGCATATATGTGCCAAATTCTAATTTTCGTAACGTTTTTATATATGAGATGTATATGCGTGGTATTACTGTATATCAATGTATCATATATCAATGATATATTTACCCTGCATATATACCACATATATTTAGCATATATGTTGCATACACATTGCGCACATACCACATATATACTGCATAAATGGTACATATAGCATATCTGTATATAGTGTTTATATGCAATAGCGTACTTTAACTGTAGGTTAAGCTTTTTTAAGTTTAAGTTTTAAGTTTTATTAAGTTTAACTGTAATAGTGTTTATACACAGCGTATATTTTTTTGTCAGGAATATGTATCAAAAATGTATGCGTCATATATGACGCATAAATGACATATATATGAGTCATATATGACGCATACATTTTTGATATATTTTTCTGACAAAAAAATCGATTGAAAATATATCGAAAATATACGCGTCGTATATGCCTCATATATGCATCATATATGGTGTTTACACGTAGCATATATGTTTTGGTCAGAAAAATATATCGAAAATATATGGGTCATATATGCGTCGTATATTTGGTGCATATATACTGAACATATACGTATTATTCTATTTTTCGTCACTATATATGCGACCGATATATATATATATATATATGTAGCATATATGTTCCGCATATATTTTACATACATAAATTTCCATGGGGGTTTGTCGTAATGCCGTTGAGTTTGACATTTCTATCGTACGATTTTTGTTGCTAGTTTTATAGCAACTTATAGGATCTTAACTTTGATTTGCGAGAAAGATTTTGTAAATGTTCCAAAAATTGAGAGTGTTATGGCGGTTTTTGTGCAGGGTCATCCCGCTGCGCTACGGTGAACCGCTGCGATCAACCCTTTTTTCTTTTCCCTGTCTTTCAAGCACTATGTTTTATGAAAGAATGTAAGTCGTATCTCGAAATCTATTCGTTCCATTCACTCCACATTCGCACCGAGTATAGTTTATAACTTTTTTTTTATCGTATGACCGGATGATTTTTTCATAAGTTTATCCATTTGTTAATAACAAATGATAAAAACTGTGCTTTTCGTCGAAAATCGATTTTTTTACAGCCTGCCATTTACGTAATTTTCAGAATATGAAAAACGTATTCGGTCATACGAAAGATCTATTATTATAGTAAAAGTTGATTTTTTTATTTTTCATTTCGGATGAGCTTCTAGACCAGAAGCACCTCCACCGATTAGCCATGCAGCAACGGCGACACTTTATTGAAAAAATAATCACTCCGTTGTTTATCGTTGTTTTTCAATAAAAATAAAACTCAACATTGCCAAGACTATGTATCAAATGTGTGCAAAATCCCGACTACGTCATTCCAATTCTCTTACCGAAAATCGACCTATTTTTCGAGCCCCAAGCTTACGCGACCCGTTACTATTCTTCAACGATCAATTGCACGATTAAAGGCTGAAAAGCGATATATTTATCGATACCTCGCCACTACACACACAAATTGCAGTTGATCGAAGCGAAGGAAAGTTCACAGAGTGCAAAAGGCGTCTCCATAAATCTCGTTATCCGGATCATTCTTCCCGGCTAATCTATCGATTCATCCGAAGACTCCGCGATTCGAGCAGGTATACGCAAAGTCCCGAGACACGATATAACATCGCGGGATTGGTGCGACTTTTCATCAAAACTCATTTCACTGCCGTAGAACGTTTCAATACTTTCTTTCTTCTGTCGCCTGTGTCTCACATGAGAAATTACAATGAATAGGAGGGAAAAAACTGCAGGAAAACGTCACCTACCTCGGCTCTGTTGTAGCCCGATATTTTGCAGAAGCTCTCGTTGCAGTAGACGATTGGGAAGTCGACGATCTGAGCGTTCGCCAATAGGAAGCTGCTATCGGCTGAAAAAAAATCAAAAATACAAATTAACGCGTGAAAGGATTTACACGCGTAAGTTCGTCAATGGTGATGGACGTAAAATATTTGTTCTTTATATTAATAATAATAATGATGATAACAATAGTAACATAATATTGATATTATTATCCGAATTTAATCATGTAAAAATAAAAGTATTAATAACATCTATAATAATAATATTAACATTAACAGCAATAAAAATGTATTTAAAATTATTATTTTTAACATTTATTATCATATATTTGTTATTACATTTATATATATATATATATATATATATATATATATATATATATATATATATATATATATATATATATATATATATATATATATATATATATATATATATATATATATATATTTATAATTATTATAATCCAATATTTATATATGAGATATTCCACGTGAACCCGGTGGACTTTTTCCGTCACCTCCGCCAATTCGATTTACTTTTTTTTATCTGATTCCATTGACTCTAAAAGACACCCTGAATTTTTCTACATTTTTCGAAACAACCTTCAGTAAAAAAAAATTCTCTGAAAAAAACCCCTCGATTTAGAAATTTGAAACAATTCCCAAAAATGCGTGAATATATGTAAAAATTTTCAAGCTATCACCCGCAGTGGGAGTATGATTTTTTCAGTGCTTTCTGAGCGATTATCGTTAAAAAAATCCGAAAAATTGTTCAAAATCATTGTTGTAATTTGGTTATTCAAAAATGTTCAAAAAGTGCATTGTGGGCATCAAAATATCTACGTATCCGCCCGAAGTAAGCGGTTCTTGAATTTTTCGGACTTTTTTTAACGTTAGTCGCTCAGAAAGCACAGAAGAAATCATACTTCCACTGCGGGTGATAGCTTGAAAATTTCGACATATAATCACGCATTTTCGGGAATTTTTTCAGATTTTTAAATCAAGGCGTTTTTTTCGGAGAATTTTTTTTTTACAAAGGGTCGTTTTGAAAATGTGAAAAAAATCAGGGTATCTTTAGAGTCAATGGAATCAAATTTAAAAAAATCGAATTGCCGGGGGTCAGGGACAAAGTCCACCAGATTCACGTGGAATACCTCATATACCACTATTAGAAAGAATAAATTAAGAACATATATATGCGTATCAGGTAATCAAAGCCAATGAAATTTTCCCTCCCTCTAGCAAAAAGATTTTTGCCGTTTGGAATAAAAATTATACAATAATTGTAGCCGAATTCTTTTTTTTCATTTTGTACAATTATGTAAACGGTTCTCAATAAAGTTGTGAGAGGTCTGGGACGAAAAAGCAATCAGTAATTTTGTTGAGACTAGTACGAGAAATAAACAAGAAGGTTTGGAAGAGCGAGAGAGAGAGAGAGAGGGGTGGCGTCGCCGCAGGGAGGATTAAGTGCAAAACGGAAATGAAATAACGAGACATTCACAGTGGGGTTATCATCGAGTTAGGGTAAAGAACGTTAGAGGATCTCAGGATCTCGTTATCTCTCTACCTTCATCGATTATCTTTGCATTTGAGGGCCATATACATCTCTATTCTTTGCTCGTCTTGCTTCGCTTCTTCGCTCCTCCGACACCTTTCTCTATCGATTATATCCTGCGCGAGCGAAGCGTCGGAGCTTCGCTCTTTCTCCCCCCGCGACACCTTGTCCGGATCGACTTACGGACGCGGATATGGGGGTGTCTAGGTCGAACCGACACTCGATCGATTGCTATCTTCTCAATTTGCGACCCTCAAGGATAATCAGCCTTTAACACACTCGCAGAAATACGCGAGATAAAAAAAAACATTTTTTTATGTGCGTTAGAATAACGAGGATCAAATTTCGAAAATAAATTATAGGAATGAGGGCGTAGGGGATAAAAGGAGAATAGAGGAAGGGGATTTAAAAAATTGTAATGTAAAATTCATGCGCCCTTTGATTTTTTTAAAGTAGAAAAACGTTTTCGCAAAATGGCAATTACATGCTAATTGAATTGAAAATGCATTGAAAAAAAACTCGAATAAAATTAGAGGAATTACAAAATTACAGTGCAAATAAATAAATTACAGGAATTACAAAATTACAAAATTACAGTGCGAATAAATACATTTACTTTAGAAAAACGTCTTGACTGAAAAGTTAATTTCGCATTTTTGCAGGATAGCAAGGTTGAGGGGGTAAACCACACTTCATACGTTTTCGACGATTTTTTATGCAAATTGAGTTTTGGGGGGAAATCAATTGTGAATTCGTATTCGGGGGGTCAAAATACATCGACATGGATTTGTAAAAAAAAAGTTTGGAATAAAAAAAATTAGCCATCTCGGCCATAAATAAGTAGCTTTACTGAATCATCGATTATTTTACTTCTGATTCGATTTGGCACTCCATTTTGTGCTGAATCTCTTCGCAATAGTGTTCTCTTTAAAATGCCTCTTGATTCATGAAGTTCCGATCATTTTTCTATTTTTGGCAGAATTTCAACTTTCGACATTCGTAATTTCGAATTTCGACTTTCCGGGAAAACTCATTGAGATATCCAAAACCCTTCCAATAAATTCATGTCAGGCAAATAAAACCGACGGTGCCCCTGTTTGAAATTTCGCGATTTTGGCGATTCCGAAAAGGTGATCGAAAGGCTGAAATTTTTGTTTACTTTTAAACCATTCCAAGGGTTTAAAAGTAAACTGTATGTTACCCATTAAAAGTAATGGGTAACATACTTTTAATAATGTAACCCATTACTTTAATAAGTACTTATTAACATTTAATAATTATCCAGTACTTTAATTGGGTAATTGTTACTGGGTAACATTTAATAATGTTACCCAGTACTTTAATATGTACAATAATGTACTTTACCCATTAAAAGTAAAATAATGGGAAATTCTCCGCCTATTACGAATATCAGCGAATTTTTATCGAAAGCTCAAAATTACGCCGGCAGACCGCGAAAAAACTTTTTCCATACACATTCGACGACTTTTCATAGAAAAGTCGGAGCGCCGTATTTCGCCAATTTTTCCATACTACACACATCAATTTGGACTTTGTAGAAATATTTCGAATCAGCATACACATTTTAAATACTTAAAAAAAACAACTGCGAGAAGGAACTTGAATTAAGGGGTGGTTTACCTTTCATTTTATCCCGCCTTCAAAGTGCCACCCGTTTCATTCAATTTAACGCACCCCTTTCAAATGTGGCCTAAGAGAGAGGAAAATAAAGGGGTGGCTCATCCCTTAATTTGTGCTTTTTTTCAATGTGCTCATTGTGGATTTCCAATCATTTTGCATGAGAAGAATTTTCATTTTCTTTTCACTGAAATGGGTGAACTGCTTGCCGGTGAAACTGCAAAATCAACCCTTGCCATGCTTCGCACTAAAGGGTGGTTTCCCCTAAAATTGTTCTTTCCTCGATAAAAAAAAACAATACGTATCTAATCGTTTTTACGCTCTACCATTAGCATAAGTTTCAACAAAATCGAAGGCACCCGCCACAGTGATGTTCCTTGTGAGAGTATGAAACGTATCGTATTTGTCGTAGGTCTTGTATGCCACAGTGGCGGATTCGCGAGATCTTGCGTGTAAGCATGTTTGGGGCTTATTTGCGAAGCAATTTGGCGCGATTCGCTACCCCGGTACTACTTCCATTCTACTGTACACAAGTATTATAGGGCCGATTCAAATATTTATTCATGCGGAATAATTTGCTTATCACGAGTTGGATAGGGATTCGTCGGTTTCCAATGGGGTGCGTGCGAGTCTCGCGACGACGATGAAAATGATCGAGGTTTCGAGTGTCAGTTTTCGTATTCGCGTTCCATAATATATGTATACACATTCGAGTAGTCGTTATTGAAGCAATTTCTCAATTCCTTCGTTCTCATCCACAACATATGAATAGCATAAAGGTGGCCTTTTTTCCAAATTTTATTTCATATTAAAATATTCGAAATAAAATAGTTCGATGCACGTAGCTTGTGACTTTTGTTCACCTCGCGGAGGCTAATTAAACGTCTGGAAAATGTGTTTGATCATTAAATCAATTCGGAAAACGCTGTAAAGTGAAAAAATCCTAGTTCCACGAATCAAGTACCATTTCAAAGAGAAAATCCTCACGAAAGGGATGAGCACTATATGAAGTGCCAAACTCAAACCTAAAAGAAATTATAGCCGACACAGCAAAGTCCCGAATTTTTAGCCGAGCCACGTTACATTTTTGGGGTAACCATTTTTTTAAGATCGACGTATTTCAACCCTCATACCGGGGTTCGCCAATTACTTCTGACCTAATTTTAAGTCTTCGACGAAGACTCCCTGAAGTTCGTAATTACCAGAGAATTTCCCATCGGAGACTACCGTGAAGAGTAGAAAATTACGAGGAAAAAATCATTCCAATAGACAGATTTTTAAAATATTTATCTACATAAAAAAGTGACAAAAAAAATTATTTTTGACATATAAAATTCAGAGGCATGCGTGATACGTGTTAAAAAACGTCCAAGCTCACAATTGTCACACATTGTTTCTTCTGTCCTTTAGTAATATTGGAGGCATGGTGGTAGAGGAATTCAGACATCGTCTAAATGAAGCTTAAGGGGGGATTGTCTTTTTTTTCGCAAAATTTACCGCTTTTTGGGAATTTTTTTGTGAAGAAAGTATACAACGGAAAACTTGTGAAACTTTGCATATAGTTTTATTGATCTGTTTACTACATAGAAAATATTTTTTAAACAATTTCATCAAAAAATCCCCCCTTAAACGCGTTTTTCTCGAAACAGCTTTTTCACAACTGGTGTGCACGATTTCTCAAAAACTATTCAACCGATTGCCTTCAAATCTGGACAGAATGCTCAGCTGACATCCTTTTATCGTTTGATGAAGCAAAAAAGCAATACGTTTAATAGTTTTTTATTTATAACAAAAAATCGATCAATTTTTGTCGAAAAATCGATACTCCAAGTTCAAAACGTCACCAAATCGTCAATTTTTTTTTTCCCTTCATCGAACGATAGCTATATGTGTCTAAAGTAAAATGCTTTTTGGGTTTTTGTTGCAGGATGAACGTGAAGGCTGTAATCGTGCACACCATCAAAAAAGGACCATCGTGCGTCGAGTGGGGTGGGAGGCGGATTTTTTGATGAAATTGTTTAAAATTTTTTTTGTATTTAGTAAACAGATCAATAAAACTATATTCCAAGTTTCACAAGTTTACCGTTGTATACTTTCTTCACAAAAAAATTCCCAAAAAGCGGTAAATTTTGCGAAAAAAAAAGACAATCCCCCCTTAAGAGGCTTCGATCCTTCGATAAATAGAGGAGAATTTCTCAAGAGTATATGTCGAAGAGATATATATATATATGTAGCGAGAGAGAGAGAGAGAGAGAGAGAGAGAGAGAGAGAGGGAGAGAGAGAGAGATTTTCTATTATCAAGATAAAGGTACACGAGGGTGGAAGAAGAGCATTTGAGGATAGTAGATCGGATGACAGAGTCGAGATGCATACGTAGATAAAATGCTGAGAAGAAAGAGCGTAAGAAGTACCGCGAAGATTCAAAGTCCCGAATGATATGACGCTACACAGTGATGCATCTGCGTGGATTTTCGCGTCGACCGTAGAGTGGTAGCTGAAGAACGGACAGCTGTGGGCCGGACAATTTTGCTGGTAAATTCGTGGCACTCGGGCCCTTTTATTTGTCAGCGGGTTATACAGGTATACCGGAAGTGCAAGTGCACTGTGCAAGCGGAGAGCAAAGGTCTCCCCCGGGTCTGCAACAACGAGGCACTTTTCGATCGAGTGTCATCGTCGTTCGAAAGCTTCTTCCCCCTTCCCTTCCCTCGTCCTCTTTGTCCCTTTATCGTCGCTTGGCTGTCTCTCTTTCTCGAACTCTCTTTTTCAACTTGTTGAAAGTCATCGAACCGTAACCCGATCACGGTGTATCTGCTCTTCGTCTCGCGGAAGAAACACGCCGAGGCCTCTCACCCTCGGCGGCCGAACCCTCCTCAAAACTGGCAGAGTACGAGGGTGAGCAGCGAGCATGACGCTTGCCAGGCGCTCGTCGTGTGCGCAAAGGGATGAGCAAATTTGCCTCGTGAAGTCAAGAGCACATGGCAAAAAGGTCGAGATGCGACGAGTTACTTTTTTTTTCTAAATAATTGGTAATGCAAATTTCGACTGATAAGGCTGGTTTTTCGTTATTTTGGATTTATAGATATGATTACTGATTTTTTTATTAATTGATGGAGCTTCTGAATTAATCGGCGCAATGATTTTATCTAATCTTGATCTATGTAATTATGTCGACTTTTATTAATGGATGTAATTCAATAAATGTAGGATACGTTGGTGCAAGTGTTTAACTTTCGATTAATTAATTTCTCAAATTTTAGAAACTACACGGAGAGAACGGGAGCTTCGAAGTTTAGAATTAATACTATGCTTCTTAAAAAAATATCATTAAATATCAAAAAGTATTAAATGGAAGATAAAAATTGTAATTATGGTATAGTAATAATGAAGAAATTTAAATTTTAACCTACGATATGGCACGTAAACTGATACAAATAATACATTTTATTCGGCATATTGTGATTTTTTGTAGTATTCAAAAAATATTTTGCCCACGTGATTGGAACAATTAGTTTTCAGTATTCTACAAAAAGTACGGTATAAAGAGTCACATTTTACTAATTACTTCGTAATATTTTTCGCTATACGCCGAAGATTTATGCTATACGTATAGTGAAATCTATACATACACGAAGATTCATGCTATACGTATAGTAAAATCCATATGAAAATATAGCGTGTAATGAAGGTTGGTATTTTACAAAAAGTCCTATACAGCATATAGGACTCGCGCCTATGCGAGAATAGTTTCAAATGTAATAGCACGCATCATTTTTACTATACGGTGTGAGAATCATTTTTACACTATTATAACATCAAGTCTCAGAATTTCGAACTAGCAGTAAACTGCTATACTTGTCTAGCACTGGATATCAGAATTCTGGCAACCAGTGTTAGAATTTGAGGCCGTATTTTTCTCCGTGTACGGTATTGGAAAAAAAAATACCATTTTATAAAATCTTTAATTTTTTCATCAATTGTATTGTTATTTTTGTCAATTTTCCATTCATCGATGTTATTTTATAAACATGAGACTAATCGACGCTGATGTTTTATATTCGATTAATCAATTTCATCATTTTTTGAACCTCCGGTACCGAAAAAGATATCTACCGATTCGCCAAAAACGATCGGTTCTCGAGGTCGAATTTTCTAACAATCACTCGTTTCAATATAAATACACCCACGCACACATACGCGCGCGCGCACACGTACGCGCACACGCATAAATAAATAAATATATATATATAGTATGAATGTGTGTACATATCAGAATGCACAGGGGCGAGTGGAAGGGGTGACAAGAGACGGCCAGTCCGCGAGAACTCTTGTTCAAAGGGCAAGAGAAAAGCTCACGCCGAGAATGTTGAAGTAATGTAGGACCGTGAGAAGGCGAACTTTTTAATGGACTTTACTACTTAGAGGCCAATAAAGTGTGTAGCGAACGGGCAAGTACGCAATGCAATCCATACCCTCGAATATCTCAGACATATATTCCACCCCTTCCTGCGAACCGACAGAACGAAAAGAAAAAATATAATTCGCTTGAAAATAAATTCTACATTACAAACAAAATACAAAAATACGAAGAAATCATTGCCATTTTTCTAAATGAAAAATAATTCCAAATATTAATAAAGGGAAGATTACATATGGGACATTCCACGCCATCTCTCCTGGCCCGTAGCCCCGACCATTTTTGGTTTTCCTGATTTTTTTGTAAAATTGTACCCCATAAAAGGAATATCCACACCAATTTTTAGATTTTCATCTCTTCTCTCTTAGGATTTAGAATTTTCCAAAAATATCGATTTCAGAAGTTTTGGAAATGTTTAAACGCTGATAACTACTGAACTAACTGAGGTATCGACAAATGTTACTATATAATGTTTTTTTTCATTTGCAAGCATGCGTTCGTTAAAAAATATCAAAAAAGTTATGAATTATCAATGTCATAGTTTTTTTTGCTTCTTTAGTGGAAACTATTTTTTCAAAGATGATTGCCATTTTTATTTTTCTAACAAAATTTTTCTAAAATAGAGTGACTATGATGTTTAAGACTAGTGTCATTGTGGTTCAAATAGTGTCATTGTGGTTCATTTGTGTCAAAATAGAGTGACTATGATGTTTAAGACTAGTGTCATTGTGGTTCCATTTTTTTCCTTCTATTTTTTTTCGAATGGAACATATTTTTTGAGAAGATTTTTATTATTTTAATCTCCAATAATGCTATTAATCATTTTGTTTTTTTCCAATTTGGAAATCATAAAATGATTAATAGCATTATTGGAGATTAAAATGATAAAAATCTTCTGAAACAAGATGATTAAGGGGTTACCCCCACTTGCGATTTTGAAAAAATCGATTGAAAAAATCAATTTTATTGCATTTTTTTGAAGTATAAGTATCTGAGAATATGTCCTGAAAATTTCAAGTCGATCCGAACAAAATTGACTGAGATATGAGCGTTGAAAGAGAAGAATCCGCATTGAAAGAGCGTTGAAAGAGAAACTTTAAACGCGTTTTTCTCAAAATGGCATTTCTGAAGTCGGTGACCAAGATTACTCGGACACTAATGAACCGATCTTCTTGAAATTTTGCAGGCTTATTTAATACATAGAAATGTAGTCTTTGATCGTTCGATTTTTTTTTCGAAAAAAAATGGCCGTTTTATAGCCAAAAAACGGCCGTTTTTTTCGTTAAAATCGAACCATTAACTTCGACTGTCCGCCATTTTGTGAAAAATGAATATTTTTTAGAATCCTTCAATTAAAGACTAGTTTATACTTATATTTGACTAAATCCATCCGCATTTTTTTTTCAGATGATCCACTTCGCCGCAATGTTGGTCACCGCAAACCGTGTATATAAAAACATTATTTTATTGACGGCCATTTGCCACTAAACAATGTAATATTTTTCAATAAAAAAATTACTGAAAGTTCTTCAAGATGTGTTCTTTAAGATGGTATATTGATCGATTAAAAAAGTTTTGTAGTTTTCTTTTAAAAAATTCATGAAAAAGTCCTTTTTTTGTGCTACAAGGGGGGTAACGCCTTAATACGAAAAAAACAGAAGGAAAAATGGGTCCACGATGAGGCTAGCCTTAAAAATCATAGAATAGGAATAGGATCATAAAAAAATTAAAAGAAGCAATAATCTTTTCTTTAAAAATTCGCTTCAGAAGCAAAAAAAACGTTGCTATTGATAATTGATAATTTTTTTGATATTTTTTAACGAGCGCATGCTTTAAAATGAAAAAACATTTCTTGGAAAATTATAACTCCTAAAAGAGAAGAGATTAAAATCTAAAAATTGGTGTGGATATTCCTTCCGTGGATTACAATTTTACAAAAAAAAATCAGGAAACCCATAAATGGCGTAAATCACGGGCTAGGTGAAATGGCGTGGAATGTCCCATATATACATATATATATGACAGGGCATATGCACGGTTTTCGTAGTTTGGATCCGGCCATGAAGTGAGAACGAGAGTGTGACATTGAAGATCGTTCACGCGACGAGTCTGACCTCCGATCAGCCGGCTAGTGAATGCAACGATGCACTTGTGCATCCGTAGAAATTCCAGCGTCAAGGGTGTGTGAAACCGCGTACGTACAAGGGGAGGCCCGCAAAAGCACCGTTAATGCGGCCCGGTGCGCACGGTCTCCGATCTGTCATGACAGTGTGAGTGTAACTGGGACGCGAGAGCCGTGCGGTGACTCGCACGATACCAATCGCCAGGGTCACTTCTCGCCTTTGTACTTGAAAAGCGCCATACCCACGTGTGCAATCAAAATGAAACAATGGACACAAATATAAAATATAATGTAAAGAAAAATCTGACAAAAAATATGAAAAATAAAATATAATACAAACAAAAATGAGACGAAGAATATAAAAAAGATAATATAAACGAAGGGATAAAAAATATCGCAATAATTGGGTTTTCATTCATTCGAATTGAATTTTCCATCGCGATGCTATCGTCCAAAAGTCCCAGCTGAATTAAAAACGTACCGTCATTGCATCGTTGTTCAGAATTGCTCTGTTTTTTTTTTCAATTTTTCTTTTGAGGTTTTGTTTCGCTTTGGAAAAGACCGGGGAAGTAGAAAAAGGCGTGGTCGTGAAAATTTCGTGGAGAGGGAGAAAAGGGTCCGAGGGCGTTTTAGAACAACCGTGGGGTGTGAGCTCGAAAAAGAGCGAGAGTTCGATACTGTTGGTGGGCGCGCGCGCGCGTGTGTGTGTGGGTATGGATGTATGTATGTAGTAAATGGCCCACACCCAACCCAGAAAGCTTTTAACCCTGAGAAACCTGTAGACTGGATTATCGCTTGGTCATGGAAGTTATACGTTGCTATATAAATGTGCATGCACGCCGATTGCACCGATCTCTACGCGGGCATGTAAGGTCAGCGGGATAAGCAGCAGGTAAAAAGTAATATTGGAGAAGGACGGAAGAGAGAATATATATATGGAAAGGTGATTTTGAATTTTGGCTTTGAGAACCGTCCGTATATTGTCCTCGTATTTAAACCACAAGATTCAGACCCCCATAAAAACAAAATTAATTTTTGATGAATGGGAGTATATTTCCACATGCGTCACTTCGAGGACCGTTGTGCTGCCATAATCAAAGATTCTCTTTGAAAAATGTAAAGGACAAACAAAAGGACACGTTGAACATTTTTTGAGTACTTAGGGAAACAAAAAAAATCAACGATTCGTTAAAAAATTTCTGAGGACCCAATCAAATTAAAAAAAAAAACATGAGCAAAGATATGTTTAAAAAAATTAAGAACCCAAAGGAAGCCAATATCGAAGATTCGTTGGAAAATCGTTAATAACCGGAACAAGACCACAATCAATGATTCGTTGTAAATATGTTGATGACCCACTAGACCCAAACGGATCGAAAACCAATGATTCGTTCAAAAAAATGTTAAGGAGCCAAAGAAAGGCAAAATCAAAGATTTATTTTAAAAAATGTTTTCGTCGAAAGAGCCGGATGTGCTGATACCCAACATTGCATAGATATATTGGCTTTAAAATATCCTTTTCCATATATATGTATGTCGCGTGTAAAGAGAGGCAGAGAGAAACTTAGAAAAGGACGGAGAGAGAGAGAAAGAGAGAGAGAGAGAGACGAACGGCGGGGGCGATAAGGGGGTTGGTTTCTCGATCTTGATTCACACGCGAGAAACTCGCCGGGGCGCGAAGTTTGATCGCGAGAAACAGCACACATACACGCCGCCGGGTCAAGGTGCGGCTTGTGTGCTGTAACGCAAGGGTCTCCCTTTGACCCTAACCGAGCTTGCGGGCTCTCTCGTTCTCTCTTCTCGCCCTCACGCTCTTTCTATTTTCCCTACTCCGCATCACGCACGCACAATACGTTTTTGTTTTCAATTTTTCTCGCTCACCGACATCCAACGAGTTGCAAAAAAAATCAATTATTCCTCGCAAAGCCTCCTGCTTATGTGAGAAAAGTTGTTCTTGAAAAATGAGGCGATCAAAGGATTTGAACTTTTCGCGGCGCAGTTCTCTCGCGACCGCTGTGCTAATACCTTTTTGACATTCGATCGAATCCTACGCTCGGGAGAAGGAAACGACTTTCTCGACCTTGTGCAGGTAGGAGAGAAGGAGAGAGAGATTGATTGATTGATAATGTCTATTATGCCCCAGTGAACTCTCCGGCAAATGTAAAGGTACAGATCACATTTTAAAAAATATCAACAGGAAATAAAGAAATAAAGATTTTCATATAAAACACAAAACAAATAGAAATTAGAGAAACGAAAATTCGATAGAAAACAAAAATAAACAATATAAGATGCGATCAGATACACTGTGAAATATAAAAACAAAATAAAATAGCAAATTGAAATACAAAGTACACCTCGATACGAACAAAAATAACATCATAAGTCTAAGATTAACTTGATGTAATTAACAAAATACGATAATGAGTAATAATATTTACAAAAACAAAACAGCAAATGTAAATAAAAATAAAAATTCGATATGCACAAAAACGGACTCGTGAAACTGACAAGGAACATCACTTAAGTGTCCGCCTTCGATTTTGTTTATGTGATAAGCATTTCAAGCTATTAGCCTTGTATTTTTTGTATCGGCGGAAAAACGGGTTTAAGGGGGAAAACCGCCCTTTAAAGAAAGACGTATCGAGGGGTGATTTTGCAGTTTCACCCACAAGCACTCCACCGATTTCAATGAAACAAATACCAAAATTATTCTAATGTATAGCACTATAGAAGTATTGAAAAGATATTAAGGCCCGAAACGCCTTTCGTCGAGGGGTGGTTTCCTCCCTTACGACCGTTTTTCCACCAATAAAAAAATGCGTATCTATCAGTTTTCAATGCTTTATCACGTATATGAGTTTCAACAAAATCGAAGGCGGACACTGTTAACAAAATTCGATAAGCAGAAAGTAATACTCACAGAGTTAACAGAAATTCGGAAAATAAACAATATACGATGCGATCACATAGAAAATAACATATATCAAATAAAATAAAACAGCGAACTGAGATACAAAGTAAAACTCGATATGAACAAGAATAAAATCGAAAATCTCAAATTAACGTGATAAACTTAACAAAATGAAATAAGAAGAAAACAATTGTAACAAAAGTTTACGCATATAGGATCAAAGATGTGTGATATGAGAATGTGAAAAACAAGAAAATGCAACTTCTAACAATCGAATGTCAAACAAAGAAAAAAAGTATCAAAGGCCAAGGGCGGGGGGGGGGGGGCGGTGGCTACGAATCTTTATCGTATTTGATGTATACATCGCGTGATAAATTTCATATAACACACCTACGTCTGTGTGTACGTAAAGTTATAAGGTTTGTTAGCACGGGCTCGCAAACCGGCCTCCCACAAAGCACCCCTAATCAAGAGTACTTGCTCTGGGGCAAGAACATTCCGAATCGAAACCGCCCTTGAGAGATTTCAGCATAATAACAATAAGTGCACTAGGCAGTTACGTGCAGGGCCAGGCCCGTTAAATTCGTAACCCAAACAAACCCCAGAAAATTGGATTTAAAAAAAGCACAGTTGCGCGTATATGTCGTGCGCATAGCTATAAAAGATATTTTTTTCACATTAATTATCATTTCTAAGCATTAATTCGCACGTTAATGAAAAAAATAACAATTGAGAAATAAACGTTTTGATCTTTTCTCATCCTTTGGATGGGACTTTTTTATTATATCCGAAGTTTTAAAAAAAGGGCACAAATCACTCGCCACATTTTTTGACATTTTACTTTCCGCGCTGGCACGCTTGCGGAAACTCGCGATACGGAGGGTAGATACTGTTATGGCAAGTTTTCCTTTCTGGTAACACGTGATTTGGGGTGGAAGGGGGGGGGGGGGGTAAATGAGGCAAAGGTGGGTCGAGCGAAAACTCCCTCTTGCCCTTTCGACTTTCAGTTCACGTTCTCGTCACTTGTCATTTTCTCTTTCACCGCGTGCCCATTCTTTTTGCCTCGTAAAATTGTTTTTCATTTGGGGCTGAATTTTCGTGCAAAGTTTGAAAACACTTCCGGGGTCGATTGAAAGATAAGAAGAAAAGGGAAGATGAGGAGAATATTTATTATTATTATTGTGTATATTGTTGTCATTAGTTTCGTGAAGTAAGCATCGTAATGATAAAAATAGTTATGACAATGATGACGATAGCAATGGTGATAAGTATTTGTGATAATCTCAAACAAACCAATGAAAACTCAAACAGATCCAAACTAAAAACCCAAACGGACCCAAACAATCAATAAAGACGCTAACAAAACCAAAAATCCCAAACAGACTCAAAATAAAAATCGAAACAAACCCTAATAAACAATGAATACCCTGACAGGTCTGAAAATCTCAAACAGACTCACCATAAAATCCAAACTAACCCAAAGGGAGCCAAGCAATCAATAAAGACGCTAACAGAACGAAAAATCTCGAACAGACCCAAACATTCCAAAAAGAACGAACAAAAACCAGAACAAACCTGTAATATTTAATTCAAACTTTTATTCTTGCTTCTTGAGATTTTCCTTTTTCTCAACAAGTCTTCCATATTGGGGTGGTAAGGGTGCGTGAGAGCGAGCGATATCGCAGAAGAAATCGGGTACCCGCGACCTCTCGATTCAGGGTGACCATTCTTCTGTCTGTATTTCGCCCCCCCCCCCCCTCTACCTCTTTCTCCTTCTCTCTCTTCTAGTTCAAGCTCTTGATCGTTTTGGTTCGTTTCTTCGCCCGAAGCTTCGAACGCGAAAATGCAGGGATTATAAACGTTGATTTATCGCCGAGCACGAGATCGGAGCTTTGCTGGATCGCGTGTCACTTCCATTCTTGTATGTGCGCCGCAAGGTAGTAGGTTCGGGGAGAGAAAGAGGGGGGGGGGTGGAAGGGAGGGAGGGAAAAGGGAGAGAACAACGTAGACGACATCTCGACGACGTCGTCGGAGACTTGAACGAGCAGGCTTCGGGATCGCTCGTTATAGGGGAACTTGTTCGTACCTTGGAACGCAAATGCTCGTCGCACGACGGATACGCCTCAAGGCTACTGTGACAGGAAAAGGCACCGCGAGAGAGAGAGAGAGAGAGAGAGAGAAAACGCGCAAGGAGAGGGAAATAGTCCTTCGCACTTCGACCAAACCTGTCAGGGTTTTCATGCCCTCATGATGGATCTTTGAATTCTCTCGCTTCAACGCAAAAAGGACTCGAAAAGTTGAATCGCTTTTTCATTATAATTACTACTTATACAAGTTGCTAACTGAGCTGGATTTTTTCCGGTTATCAACTGGTCCCGTCTCATCATACATTTTTCAAATACCCGTTTCATTTCCCTAATTTTTTTTGCTTTAAATTAAATGGTTGTCTGCGTCCAATACACGTTATAAAATTATTACTTTTTAAATGATTGAGTTGCAATTTTCAGTTCAAAATTAATAATAATATTGTGGTAATAATAACGTAAAATATATTATTATTATCATCATCATGATTATTATTATTATTATTATTATTAACACTTTATACAAGTCTCGACATCTATCCTTGCAGATCAGTTTCAGATTAGTCTTACCTAACTAACAAGGAACATCCCTCAGGTGACAGCCTTCGATTTTGTTGAAATTTGGATATGTTATAAAGCACCGAAAAGTAAGCGATACGTATTTTTTTTATCGGCGGAAAAACGGTTTTAAAGGCTGAAACGCACCCTCAAAAATGGGGATGTTTTTCGTATTTCGTCGATAACGTTATAACGGTACGGGATATTAAAAAATTTCGAATTGCAACAA
>OY723392.1:48075359-48091381 GCA_963210295.1 Ophion ellenae
GGAACGAGGGTGCAGTGTACTAGGGGTGTATATCTCAGAAGAGTATCGGATGTAATACCAGCAATATGTGTGTGCATGTGTGTGCATGTGTGTGTGTGTGTGTGTGTGTGTGTGTGTGTGTGTGTGTGTGTGTGTGTGTGTGTGTGTGTGTGTGTGTGTGTGTGTGTGTGTGTGTGTGTGTGTGTGTGTGTGTGTGTGTGTGTGTGTGTGTGTGTGTGTGTGTGTGTGTGTGTGTGTGTGTGTGTGTGTGTGTGTGTGTGTGTGTGTGTGTGTACGTACAGGGTGTTTCAAACAAAGTGTTCCAAGCTTCCAACTCGGAAAGTACGGGGTATAGCAAAAAATATTTTAATTAAGGGGGATTGTCTTTTTTTTTCGCAAAATTTACCGCTTTTTGGGAATTTTTTTGTGAAGAAAGTATACGACGGAAAACTTGTGAAACTTGGCATATAGTTTTATTGATCTGTTTACTACATACAAAAAATTTTTTAAACAATTTCATCAAAAAATCCGCCTCCCACCCCCATCGACGCGCGATGATCCTTTTTTGATGGTGTGCACGATTTCTCAAAAACTATTCAACAGATTGCCTTCAAATTTGGACAGAATGCTCAGCTGACATCCTTTTATCGTTTGATGAAGCAAAAAAGCAATACGTTTAATAGTTTTTTATTTATAACAAAAAATCGATCAATTTTTTTCGAAAAATCGATACTTCAAGTTCAAAACGTCACCAAATCGTCAATTTTTTTTTCCCTTCATCGAACGATAGCTATATGTGTCTAAAGTAAAATGCTTTTTGGGTTTTTGTTGCAGGATGAACGTGAAGGCTGTAATCGTGCACACCATCAAAAAAGGACCATCGCGCGTCGAGGGGGGTGAGAGGCGGATTTTTTGATGAAATTGTTTAAACATTTTTTTGTATGTAGTAAACAGATCAATAAAACTATATGCCAAGTTTCACAAGTTTTCCGTTGTATACTTTCTTCACAAAAAAAATCCCAAAAAGCGGTAAATTTTGCGAAAAAAAAGACAATCCCCCCTTAAATGTAGCTTTATTTCAAGAGAGATAGCGTCATGTTTTTTCTGGTCGATTTTTAAGGCGGGACCCACTGTGACGGGTAAAAAAAATTGATTTTTTCTTCATTTTTTCCAATTATTCATTCATTGAAGAATATGTGAGAAAGGTTCAAGTTAAAATATTGAAAGTTGAGCAATTACAGACGATTTTGTGAGAGCTGGTAGCACAAAGATTAACGTATACTAAAACTTTGAATCGCGTTGTTCTCTCTAACTATAATTGTCTGATTTCCAATTAACAAAAACGAAAATTTCCGTTATGGCAGTAACTATCGTTGTACACAGTCGTTTTTCAAAATTTATTTTCTATGCCCTCCTATATAAGAAATAATTTCGCCAAAATAGCAATTTTGAACGCATGGCTGCGTACGACGAGAACTACATTTACATAAATTATTGTTAAAAAATATTCTTATTTTACAGACCAACCATTGTCAGGTTATCGATCTGGCCGTCGGACCACATACAGACGTTCTATTATACCTCGATAATGTTGTTAATTTTTACACATTTTGAATTAAAACTTAAACGAAACAAGTTCAATGTATGCTCAATGACGTACCTTTTTTTCAAATATCAAATGAATAATCTAGTAGAGAAAAAAATTCGCAAATGCGACCTTTTGTCGGCCCGTCACCATGGTATCATCCCTTGAAGAGCTTACCGTATCTCCCTCACCTCGAGAGCCTTTCAAAATACTATGAAAAAGTATTTTTTTATCGACTGTTATTTTCGTTTCCAGAGTTCCAATATCATTGCGGGTTATTACGTATTTTTTATCGAGTACTTTTTTCAGTTATCAGACTTTAATGGGCTACATCTACCTAGGTGGGTCACAAAATTGCATATTCCAAACATATTTTCATTCGATAGTATCACCTTTTAGCTATATGCCCTAAAAATGTCAATGAAATATTCCTAAAATTGAATGAGCTACAGCTTCTACCAGTCGACCGCGCGAGCGGTAGCAGCACCATACTTCAAACCTTAAATGTAGTTTTTCTCAAAACACTGTTGTCAAAGTCGGTGAACATGATATCTCGAGAACCATTTGATGAATTGTGTCGAAATTTACAAAAGATACGATGAGAAACATTTAAAGGGCGTTGACGATCTCACTATTCCAAAATCGATCTTCATTTTTTTATAGTTACGTAAAAATGACGACTTTTTTTTCATAGATTTTGCATGCTGCGATTTCAATTTGTCGCCACGGTGTTTAAAATAATGATTTTAAGAATCGACGCTCGTCAACGACTCGTATTTGTTGTTGACTTGAATAACCCGTCTGGTTTTTCCATTCCAGATGGACCGTTTATGCTGGAGAGTGTCCACCGCCAAACATTGCGAAAAAGTTCCATCCTCTGCCGGCGGCCATTTTTGTTGTTGTTTTTATGTATTTTTTTAGTTGTGTTTTTATGGGCTCTCGTACCTTTGTGTTAAAAAAATGCGGTTTTTTCATCAAACGTTTCCTACAAAAAAAGTTCGGAATGTGGTCATTTTTATGCGTTTCTTGGTAAATGTAGTTCCTTAAGGCGGAAGCCTGAATTAGAAGGTCGAAGATGGCGTTTTTTCGGGAATTTTTTTAGAAGGTAAAAAACAAGTGAGCCCAGTGAACATTGAGGTATCTTTTCATGTATATTTGAAATGTATAAAAAAAAATTCAACATCAAACAATAAATAACTGCAGATTTATCAGCCTATTCCATATGCGTCTTGCCACTGCAGTCTCCAATCGGCAGCAAAGATGCAGCTCGTAATTCTTGACTGAACGAGGTGAATTAAGAAAGAGCTGAAAAAATCATAAAATTATGACTTTTCTCAGGTTTGAAAAAAAAATTGTTGAAAAAAACACATTAACGTGCTATCAAAATTATTTCAAAATACTTTTTCAACGGTTTTTTTAATTCACTTAGAAGAGATTTTCAAACCGTAGAAAATAAACATTCGTTTTATTGAATAGGTCGTTCAGTTTTTTTTTGCTATCACGCCCACCAATTAAAAAAAAAAACGTGAAAATGAAAACTGCAGAAAACGCGCTTCAAAGTTTTCAATAGGACGAAATATCAAAATCAAATATCAACCGCTTTTCTGCTTTTGGCCTTGTAACTTCGAAAATATTTACAATTGGCCTCTGTAACTTTGTAAATATATTCTTGGATAGTTTATCTATCGATTTAAGCAATTAAAAAAAAAACAATTTTTCGAATCTTCTAATTCAGGCTTCCGCCTTAAATTTACATTATCACCGGTGTCGAGATTGTTTCGATGCGCCTTGGGAACTCCTAATACTGGCAGCACCGTAACTTTCAAATCTAGTAACTGGAAGCATTCTCGTCGAAAGAATGATCAGTCATAGTGTTTCAAAAATCTCTCGAGATAGGCTATAATAATCTACAATAAAAAAAGCTTCTAATTACCCATTTCGAAGTTGCCGCTCACACCGCCTTGGCGGTTATACGTAAGGTTGCATTCACATCGCCATATCTTTCCCCTCTTGAAACGAGGCAACTTTTATTCAAAACATATTTCATTACAATCCGTACTTTCTCAGATACGAGCTTGTGGCCCTTTATCCGAGACACCCTCTAGATACTGGTGTATACAGTGCCTGTATAACGTCGGTGCGCACGTGTGTGTAGACAGAGCGTACATAGGGGTTACCAGCTATGCACAGAGGTTCACGGGTTCGTCTGTGAATTATGTAATCGCCCCGGGACTGCCGTTGCGCTAGACCTTCGTGGAGCAAGGAGGGAAGGGCGAATTTATTTATGAATTTTTTTTATTCCCCCAAAGAGCACAAAGCATCCGGCGCCCATCCCCCGAGGTCTACACTTTACGGAGCGCGAAGGAATTTGAATGATTTAAGCTCTGCAGCTACGTGTACAAAGGCGAACTGATTTTTCGCGATGATAATTCCGTTCGGAAAAACATTGTATACGATTATATAATTATAAATACATAACTTATATATCATTGAATATAATAAAATATAATAAATACATCAAATATATTTATACGTAATTATAACCATAATTATACTTATATATAAATAATTAATTGCAATTGTAATCATTATATCGCCTCGTGGTATGATAAAGAAACCGTAGGCAAATAATTATCTACAGCTCAACTGCCTAAACGTCTCTGCTGTTGAATGAATAAGTAGTGCGAGTAAATGATGTGTCAGAGAGTAGTGCGTACATTACTGCCGAAGGATGCCTGCTTTGCAGTGCCATTTTTGTCTCAGCTTGAACAACTTCCAATAGGCCTTTGAATGTCCCTAGTGAGGGTGTATTGTTCGTGTTTGAACCGGAGTGAAGTGAAAAAAAGGATACTACGAAGAAATGACCGGGCTCTCGGACGAGAAAGACTTCTGTCGACTGTCCGATCGCATACGGATGTTACTACTGACCGAGCGATGCCGCAAAGGCCAAAACCTGAAGGACGCATGTGACTACACGTCGTTCAGATTAGTCACAATTTTCCGCTGTCTTTGTGTGTGCTATTGACTCGGGCTTTTGCCCCTCCCCCTTTCTCTCTCTCTCTTTCTTTCTATGCGCTACGATTGAACATCCTGCAGGATATTAACAAAGCAAGAGAAGAAAAATATGATAATGAAAACACACACACACACACACACACACATACAAATACATACATACATACATACATACACACACACATATATATATATATATATATATATATATATATATATATATATATATATATGGGGAACATCCACACCAATTTTTAGATTTCTATCTTTTCGCTTTTAGGAGATATAATTTTCCAAAAAATGTCGATTCCCAATGTTTTGGAAGCGTTTAAGCGCTAATAACTCCTGAATTAATAGAGATATCGACAAAGTCACAATTTTTTTTTTTTTCATTTTGAAACATACTTTCGTTAAGAAAATGGGGAAATATTATCAATTATCAATGTCAACATTTTTTTGCTTCTAAAGTGAAAACTATATTTTTTAGAAGATTTTTGCTTATTTATTTTTTTCCGAAAAATCTCTAACATAAGTGACCCATTCTATGATTTTTAAGACTAGTCTCATCGTGGGCCCATTTTTCCTTCTCTTTTTTTCGAACTAATCATATTTTTTTGAGAGGATTTTTATGATTTCAATCTCCAATAATGCTCTCAATAATTTTGTGATTTCCAATTCAGCTTCATCAGGCCTGAAACGGTTTATTTTTAATGTGTGCGGAATTTAACGAAAAAAATTAACTTGAATGAAAAGTCATTGTGTTTTTCGTTAAATTCAGTAAACTCATAAAAGAGAAGCGATAAAAATCTAAATATTGGTTGGACATTCCGTTCATGGGGTACAATTTTACCAAAAAATCAGGAAAACCAAAAATGGTCGGCGTTACGGGCTAAGTGAAATGGCGTGGAATGTCCCATATATATAACCATAACAATAGTAATAAGTATAAATTGTAAATATTACCATACCAAACCCAAATAAAACAAGCACAAACATTAATGTTATATTCGATATATTAATGTATGCGATATAATCATACCGATATATATATTCGTGTGTGTGTGTGTATATATATCGTCTACCAACGAAGATCGACGCAGAACGGCGCTCTCTCCCATCAACAATCCAATAACCGAAACGTCGCGCGGTTTCGACATCCGCGAGCGACGTGTTTTTTTCCCTCCCGCCCCTGGTCTACCGTATCTTTTACACACGTCCGCCCGTTGTGTTCGATGACCTCGTTCTTTGATCCTTCCAATTCGTTTTCGTCCGTTTCATCCCTCGTGTATCTTCGGTCTCGACTTGTCAATCCCGCGCATTTATGTCCTCGATACCTACTATCTCTCAGCGAGTTCACCTCTTCACTCCTGTCCGGCCCATCCTCGCTCTTCGAAGCCCCCGCGCACCCGCCTCTCGCAACATCCCCCGGCTCCCATCCGCCCGTGAGAATGCACATGTAAGAATTCTTATCGTTTCGGGGGAGAGTTTGATTCGAAGCCGGAGGGCGGATCGAAGAGCGAGTTGGTTTCTTTCGAAAATCCGGATGTTCGTAAAATCTGCTATATCAAAAGCCTCGGAGGCGACCGAACTTACGGCGCCTGTAGGATTCGTTTTTTTTTAGAGATACAAGGGTTGTTTACCCCTTTGCGGGACGCGGGCTGTGGAATGTCCTACATAACGACGACCGCAGAGCCAATATCGGGATTTCGGTTTTCGATGGGCCACCCTCCCCCGCAACCGCGGGCAGCTTCTGCCGCACCGTTGGGAACGTACAATGCTCCAGTCCCAGGGAAAAGCAACACGTATTTTTTAATACATTTTTGAATGTATATAAATATCGTAAAATCGAAGATTCTTGAAAAAAAAAATGAATGACCGTCCGTAAAATAGGGGTGCTGATACGAGATATACGAGGAAAAAATATTTTCAACTTGCCATATTAACGCACTGTTTATCAACACCCCCAGCTTCTTTTAGGACAGCCGTTTACTATTTTTTTTTTAAAGAATCGTCCATTTTACGTCCAGGACGGAGAATTTTTAATGACCTTCATATTAATTTGAAGGGTGATTTTGAAGGCGTTAGGGTTTACGTAATGTTGTGTGTTGGGATGATTGACCACTGTAAGGACGGTCTTCGAAATTGAAGGTCTTTAAAATTACCCTCTCAGTATATAAATATATACAGACAAAACATTGTGTACGAGCCAAAAGAACGAAGAGTAGGGGAGACCGGGGCAAAATGGTATAGCGGGGCAAAACGGTACCGGGGCAAAACGGCACTGGGGCATAATGGGATCGGGGCATAATGGGATAGCAAAAAATGAAGTTTCTTGGGTGCTTGATTTGGGGCAAAATGGGATAGGGGCAAAATGGGACACACAAAAATGAAGTGTCGCAGCCCGCTGAATTTGGGGCAAAATGGGATGACAGGAAAATTCATGCTTCGGCTCTATGAAAGAGCTGTTGAAACATAATCTAATCTAAATGGTGCTTGTGGTTCGTTTCAGTCCACATATACGCAGATAATACGGACTGACCGATATATTTGTCGACACATATCCGTCGATTTCATGGGGAGCGGCGGTCCTAGTTTCATAAAACAATTTACGTAAAAATTGACAAGAGTTAGATTTTCATCAATGGCTTGAAAATCAGTATCAGTAACGTGCAGTTGGCAGAAAATAAATAAAAAAAAAAAACAAAGAAAGATAAAAATTTAAAAAAAAACCATCAATTGCGCGCGTCAGATTATAAAAATTACTTGATTATTTAAATAATTAATAACGACAAAGAAATTGTACCAATCGAATAAGAAGGCTCAAATAACAATTTACGTCAAGTTTGGTACAGTTCTGACCGCAGAATCAAAAGTAATTGTTTAACAAACTTTAATAACAAATGAAAAATTAGTATTTTTTTGAATGTTGAAGTACTTAAATTTATTGGATTCAACGAATCCTGACGAGCCGAGCACGAACTGTTGTTGTAAAGTCAAAAATAATAATTATTGTTTAAGCGATTGAGTTAACAAATAAAAATTGTCGTCTTCTTTAATGTTAAATTACTACGATTAATCAAATTTCAACGAAATCGAACGAGTCGACCTTGAAACATTGCCTTAACCGCATGTCCAATCATTATATTTGGTCAAACAATGAATATCAAAAAATCAATTGAAGTTTTAGACTGCATTAATAGTCATTAATGCATTAATAGACTACACCAAACTTGCGAAGATTCTAACCGAATGATAAAAAATTATTATTTAAACAATTTCATTAACAATTAAATTGTTCGAATCGAATTGTTACGCTCGATTAACAATTTCCAAGAAATTTCAGAAAATGCCGATCGTACAATGACGAATAAATATTTGAACAATTCAATTAACAAATGAAAACCGCTGCAGTCTTTAATATTAATAAATGATTACGCGTAATCGAATCTCAACGATATAAAATGAGTCGATATCAAAATACGTCTTTAAAAATATGCTAATTAATGCAATTTAGTTAAACGATAAATATCAACAAACTTATCGTATCACCTGGATTGTTAAGCTCAATTAACATATCCATTGTTTTATTGAATGCATCGGCCGTAGTTTCGTGAAAAAATAACTATTTCCACAAAATAGAACTTTTTTTCATCCGCCATATTGGATTTTCAGTTTTTAGTTTTTCATTCCAAACTCCTATCCTCAATTCGTGAAATCAATGTCTTATGTTTTTATTCGTTATCTAAACGATTACGTATTTATTCATCTATCATTATTTCGCAACAAAATCATGAGGTACATTTTATTGTTGTTGAACCCTAGTCAATGTTATTTTTGTTTAGCAGTGAGACGCCATACGCGTCCATTGTGAGTCGTTTTTATATTTGTAACTAATCTAATCTAAAAGATTCGTTGTAATTCATGCGAGAAATGGGCCCACTATTCATGTGCCCATGCTGACGATAACTTAATCGAGTACGTTTGCGACAATTGTGCCGATAAAAATTAGCTTAGTTAAACAAGCAATAAAAATTAAACATTGCCACCGTTAAATTACAGTATCGTAAGTAGAGTGTGACCCAAATATCGTGTAACATTAAATAAAACCTGTTTTCACTCATTTATCACCCCTCGTTTTTTACCCCTGCATTTCTTTCGTTTTTGCATCGAATTATTCTACTGTCCCATTTTGCCCCAACCGCCTCTTTCTGAGGAGCCTGATTTTCTCCGGCCCATTTTGCCCCAGTCCCGTTTTGCCCCAATGACGTATTTTCCAGCAGTGTTGATTTTCACTATTCCATTTTGCCCCAAACCCGTTTTGCCCCGGTCCCATTTTGCCCCGGTCCCATTATGCCCCGCTATACCATTTTGCCCCGGTCTCCCCTACATCAATATCGAAATGGCTTGGACGAAAATCCCTCTCTTTCTTTCCATCCCTCTGTCTCCCTTTTTATCCCTCCTTCTTTCTCTGGCTCTACTCCTCTCTCTCTCTCTCTCTCTCTCTCTCTCTCTCTCTCTCTCTCTCTCTCTCTCTCTCTCTCTCTCTCTCTTCCCATTCACTGTCAAACGAGCCCCACCGTTCTCGTCCCGTTGATTAATCGTACGTGAGGCGGTTCACGATGCTGCCACGCTACAAGACAGTAGCACGTGCAGTACTGACAAAACACAACGATGAGTACAAGGAATAAAACTAAAACATTAACCCACCGCAACGGCATACTCCGCCTTATTATTGTTAAGCTGATGGCACTATTGTACAGTCGTGCTGTCGCTGAAAAACCCCGTAATCGGAAAAAATTAGAAGAAGGCTAATTTTTTGACAGGTGATTTTGTAGGTGGCGCGGGTGCTAAATCCAAGTTTGCCTAAAAATCGGGGTGTAGAGTTTTTTTTAGGGGATGAAGGGGGATGGGGGTGGATTAATGCCAAACTACAACCTCTACGAGGTCGGCGCCGTGAGACGAAATGTGCAGAAAAATCCAGGCTTTAGTTTTGTCCACAGCACCGAAGTCGTGGAAGTTCATTTTGGGAGTGAAAAAGTGGGGTGTAATTTTGAAAAATCAGTTTTAATTGAATAAGTATTTAGAAAAAAATCGTACATTTTTTGTTCAAATGGGAACGTTGTAGCCCTTGAAAAGACGCGTCGATCAAGTATTTGATCATCACTCTCCGATAATATCTTCACCCTTCAAAAAAGGGTAAAATACCAAAAAAGTTGTTTACTGAATAACTCAAAAACAATCGATTTTTCGGGTATGGTGCAAATGTACGAAATGTAGAGAATAATTTTCTCTATATTTTCGTTTCTATGGACCACCCTTGAATTTTGATTTTCCAACTCCCCTCGGGGGTTCAAAATTCAAAATGAAATTCTGGAAAAACTATTGACCGTACGAATTCGGCGCTGTGGAAGAATTTGTAGCTCGAACCCTCAGCTACATTTTTGTTCACAGCGCCAAACTTGTGTCTCTTTATTTTCGGTCAATAGTTGTCCCGGAATTTCATTTTGAATTTTCAACCTCTGACAGGGGTTCGAAAAAGCAAAATTCAAGAGTGGTCCATAGGAACGAAAATATAGAGAAAATTATTCTCTACATTTCGTACATTTCAATCATCCTCGAAAAATCGATTGTTTTTGAGTTATTCAATAAACAATTTTTTTTATACTTCAACTATTCTTTTGGCGGTGAAGATGTTTTCGGAGAGGGTTGAACAAATACCCGATCGTCGCGTCTTTTCAAGGGCTACAACGTTCCCATTTGAACAAAAATTGTATGAACTTTTCCTAAAGAGTTATCCAATGAAAACTGATTTTTCAAAATTTCACCCCACTTTCTCACCCCCAAAATCAACTTCCACGACTTCGGCGCTGTGGACAAAATTAAAGCCCGGATTTTTCTGAACATTTGGTCTCCCAGCGCCGACGTCGTGGGGGTTGTAGTTTGGCATTAATCCTCTTCCATCCCCTTTCATCTCCTAAAAAAACCCTACACCCCGATTTTTAGGCAAACTTGGATTTAGCACCCACGGCACCTACAAAATCATCTGTCAAAAAACTAGCCTTCTTCTAATTTTTTCCGATTCCAATATACAGCACGACTGTACTATATGTTGTTTTTGCATTACACGCGATGTGGCCCAACGATGCGATTGTTCTTCGAAGTAATAGTAAAAAAATGCTACCCTTCCATATAAGTGTGGCTAAAAAAACGAGGACGGAATGATGGACAAGAACATATTTCAATTTTTTATTTAGAGTTGAAAACGAGACGATGATATCAGAAGTCCATTTTCCCTCACACGGGAAAGAGTATTGAGAGAGGAGAGAACGAGGACAACCGGCAATGAATGCACAGTTGCGTTTTTTTTCTACTTTTATTTATAAGTATTCGATTATTTTTCCACTATATTTTTCTTGTAGGGTGCTCCGTCTTTATGAGCAAGATTTTCTTTCTCCGAATAAGTATTCGATTATTTAGCCGCTGCCTTGTTCTCTAGGGTGCTCCGTTTTTTATTCGCAAGATTTTTTTTCCTTTCGCTGGTCGATCGTTCCACCCGTGGTTAGGAAAATTGTTTATTAATTGTTTCGATTAATATACGAGAATTGTTTCATTTAATATACAAAAATGGTTCAATAATTGTTTCCGTTAATGTACGAAAATTTTTTCTCAATTATTTCGATTATTCTACAATTTTTTTAATGAATTGCCTCGATTAAAATGGGACATGTTTTAAATTAATTGTTTCGATTAATCTGCGAAAGGCGTTTATCAATATGGTTTTCTGTTTCGATTAATGTACGAAAATTGGTTATTAATTGTTTCGATCAATCAACCAAAATTGTAACCTAATTGTTGCGTAAATTATTCCGCCCTTTTTCCTGCTCCTTGCCCATGCTTTGCGAGAACATCTCTTTATATAGCGACACTATTTCCGCCTATGTAGCGCTGGATAAGCCAACGATGATGGTTCGAGCACGTAGAGCAGTGAGTTTACGTCGTAACGACTCAGGGTCTTAAAACGAGAGTGCAAAAAGGATGACGAAAGTGCCGCACTCGGGAATTGCGCATTAATAAAAATAAATGTCCACACACACACATACCTATATACGTATATGTATATATATGTATAGAAAAAAAAATATGTATACACGAAAAATGCATTCTCATTCTTGTTGTCTCCGCATAAGATCGCGCGTTCGCAAGCTCGACGAAAAATAAGCCGATAGCATTTTTTTTTCTCTTCCTCCATCGAAGAATAATAAGGGATCTGCAAAAAAATGCCGACCCAACGGAAATGAGAAAGGACGAGTCCCAAAGAACTAAAAAGCACGATGGCAGTAACGAGAAAGGGTTACGATGGGGTGCTCCGGTTTTTTTTTCTGCTCAGAGATAGTACAGGAAAAGCGTTCGGAACAAGAGTTGACGCGACAAAAGATAAGCCTCGAGGGTTAGCGTGAAAGTGCGCCTCTCTTTTTCTCGAGCTTCGCACAACGAGCTCGTATTCAGCTCTAACGCTCGATTTTTATGTCCGGCTTTCGCTCTTCTCTCTTACGACCATTCGTATTACCTTCCGTGCGCGGCGTACACATCCTATGGTTTCTACACACGAGGCAGACCATACGGAGACGATGGTAGATATAAATTTTGAAAATCAATAATGACTCAGAGTACGTGGAAATAAATCTGTCCTATCGAAAGTTGTTCGATCAGCTTGACTTGCTCGCACCCTTTTTCTATCTTTGGGTTTACATCTGTCGATGTACATATGTGTGTGGACGTATGCACAGATTTACACTACTCCCAAAGATTCAAGGAACAGAACGTTTCTTCAATTTTTAAGTGTTTTTTGAAGCGCTTTATCTATGTGAAAAATGATCGTATCGAGATGAAAAAAAAACATTTTGAAACTTCAAGTTTCTAGCTTCGAGATCTTTCGGCAAAACTTTTGTGTCAGCTACGGTTTCGCGCAATTATGAGAAAGAGCGGGAGAAATATGTATTCCAATTTTTTTTGTTCTTTTTTTTTCAAGTATCGACGGGCTCGGGATTTTTTTTCAGTTCAATAAATGTATAGGTCAGTTAGCTTGTTGATTCAACTTCGGTTTGGTTTTTTTGTCTCGCTAAGCCAATTTTTTGCTGAGATATCCGACTTTGAATGAAAAAAGATTCTTGTCTCTTTGATCATCGATTTGTCAGCAACCAATGATCGCGCGGGGAATTAAAAAGCAGCTTTGAAAACTTGAATAACTTTCCTACAAGAACCTCTTGTTGATTTTTGAGATTTTTTTCACCCGCAACATTAATTTGAAAAGAGTACAAAAAATGAGTTTTTATGCCAGATTCGGCTTAATGTACCCCCAATAGCCCTGAAAATGTTCAAATTGATCCATCGAATCGTTTTTCCGGACCGATTGATTAAAGTTTTACAAAACAACCAAACGAACAAGTGCATTGTTCCTAAACATCGTGTAATCACTATCAAAATGAACAGACCAATTTTCTTCGGCTTTTCAAAATTTTGCACTCGTTGATTGTTGAATTTAAGAAAAAAAGTTGAAAAAAGAAAAATTTCAATTTTTTTCAATATGTAAAACATTTCGGAAAAGAATACTGACTTTTTTTACACGATTCGGCCTTTGCGCACCATAATTTCACTCATCTCTCATTGCATTAATTAAAAGTTAATACCCCCAAGCTGTATTCACTAGTCGATCTGAGAACTTGTATGCGATTAATTATCGATATTTTCTGCGAAGGTTATTAGGTTTGCAAAAAACAGTTTTTTTCAACACTGATATTTTTTTGGAAGAAAAAAACCAATTAACAGTTTTTTTTTTCAAAACTAATCTTTTTTCGTAATTTTTTAAAAAGTTTTGATAAAAGAAATTAATTAAAAGTTTTTGTAAACATTAACGTTTTTAAATTTTTGATCATGTTTTGATCTAGTTTAAAAAAAAACTGTTTTTCGTAAACCTAATAACCTTCGCAGAAAATATCAAGAAATAGCAGAAAAAATAGCTGTACGAAGGCGTTAAGTAAGATCTAATTTTTACAACGGAGGACACGTTTAAAATGGAAACGGGTTTTACCTGTTACGTGTATATATATATATATATATATATATATATATATATATATATATATATATATATATATATATATATATTAATTTTTTCTCAATTTTTTTCCGCTTAAAGTAATGAGCAGGCTGATTTATTTTGCAAATCGATGATACCACTCAATCGTTTGCATTTATCATTTAATACTCGAAGAAAATATATTAACGCTGATACTACTATATTATGATTGTTCTGTCCATAAGTTATAGGTGGTTCACTCCACCGTTTTCTATCATAAGCGTTGGTCGTAAATGTCGCGGACTCTTCTCTGACAATGTGTAAAAGATTCTACTCCTCTCCGGGGCAAATATTACTAGAGGAGGCTTATAAAATGCCGTTGTCATCAGAAAATGGAGAAGCCTTTTCTTCAATTGATAATTCTCTCTCTCGCTCTGTTGTGGATGCGTCGGGGGAAGCAGACACGGGCCTCGCCCACCTGTATGCATTATAGTATATTCCCTCTGCGGATTCCGAGGTCCAAACAAGACGTCGGCGGCGATGACAACAAAAATAAGCATACAATAAGCAATAGCAATAAAGCACAGCCGTATGTCAGTTTGAAATGGAACCAGGCCAAATATCGCATCACTCGATACGTACTGGTATCCCTCACTCGAATAAAATTGGTCGATAGAGAGGAAGAGAGAGAGAGAGGGAGAGAGAACACCTGGACCGATTGGCCATACAGCAACGGTGGCACTTTCTTCAAATATAATAACCACTCCATTGTTCATTAATATTCGTCAATAAGAAAAAAAATGAACGTCATCCCACTATCTTCGACAGAAAAAGACATATTGGAAATCGTTCTGATTTTTGGGCCACATGTTTATCCACACCCGTTAATCCTGCATATGGGATATTCCACGCCATTTCAGCTAGCCCGTGACCCCGACCATTTTTGGTTTTCCTGATCTTTTTTTGTAAAATTGTACCCCATGAAAGGAATATCCACACCAATTTTTAGATTTTTATCTTCTCTCCTTTAGGAGTTATAATTTTCTTTTAATGTTGATTTCAGATGTTTTGGAATCGTTTTAAACGCTGATAACTCCTGAACTAATTGAGATATCGACCAATGACACTATATATATATATTTTTTTTCATTGCGAAGGATACTTTCGTTAAACAATATGAATATATTATCCATTACCAATGTCGACGTTTTTTTTTGTTCTAAGGTGAAAACTATTTTTTTAAAAAGATGATTGCGTTTTTTTTCGATGATTTTTAAGACTAGTCTCATCGTGGGCCCGTTTTTCCTTCTATTTTTTTCGAATTAATCATATTGTTTTAAACGTTTTTTATCATTTCAATGTCCTATAATGCTATTAATGATTTTGTGATTTCCAATTCGGCTTCGACAGGCCAGAAACGGTTTATTTTTTATTTGTACTGAATTAAAAAAAAAATGATTTCGAATAAAACATTTTTTTCGTTAAATTGAGCACAAATTTAAAAAAAACCGTTTCTGGCCAGTCAAAGCCGAATTGGAAATCACAAAATCATGAATAGCATTATTGGACATTTAAATGATGAAAAATCGTCTAAAAAAACATGATTAATTAGAAAAAAAATAGAAGGAAAAATGGGCCCACGATGAGATTAGTCTTAAAAATCATAGAATTGGTCACTCTATTTTGGAGAATTTTTTGAAAAAAAAGGCAATGATCTTTAAAAAAAAATAGATTTCACTTTAGAAGCCAAAAAACGTTGACACAGTAAATTGATCATTTTTTTCATATTTTTTAACGAAAGTATGCTTCAAAATGAAGAAAATATGTATAGTGCCATTTGTCGATATCTGAATTAGTTCAGGAATTATCAGCATTTAAACGTTTCCAAAACTTGTGAAATCGACATTTTTGAAAAATTATAACTCCTGAAGAGAAGAGATAAAAACCTATAAATTGGCGTGGATATTCATTGCATGGGGTACAATTTTATATTAAAAAATGGGGAAAACAAAAAATGGTCGGGTTCACGGGCTAGCTGGAATGGCGTGGAATATCCCATATATATATTACTATACGCAGAGGACTTTTGCGGCTAGTGTTTCCTGCAACAATGAAATTCACTGTGGAATTCGACGTTGACAGCACGTACACACGCGTATGTGCCTATGTATATTTTTACGAGGGAAAAAAAGTGCGGGCGGGGTAACGAGCGGTTAAAGTACATAACGTGTACGGAGGGACGTATACGCGAGGCGGTTAAAAACCCCGAGAGTAAAAAACGCGAGAGGACGAGAGGGGTTAGAGAGATAAAAAAAAGGGCGTATATCAGCGGGTCATGAGTGACTGAGTGAGTCAGCCGGAAGCCTC